>PVIR01006900.1:0-53434 GCA_004026965.1 Petromus typicus
GAGGCAGAGGCAGGAGAATTGCTGTGATGTGAGTTTGAGGCTGAGCTCAGGGCCAGCCTGAACCACAAAACCAGACCCTGTCTCAAAAAAACCTAAAAAAAAAAAAAAAAAGAAAAGAAAAAGGCTATGCTATAATTATCCACTTTAACACTAACGAATAGAATAAAGAGTCCATAACTTCTACATTAGTAATAGGAAATAACTGAGTGCTTAAAAATTTGCATATGAGCTGGAGATATAGCTCAGTTGTGGAACACTTGCCTAGCATGAGCAAAATCATAGGTCCAATCTTCAGCACTGATTAAAGAAGTAGTAAATATTTCCTATTGAATCAAAAGAAGTCATGAAAAAAATGCAAAAATATAGAACTTTTTGTTCAAACAGAAACCCTACAATGAAGTAGCAGGCTTACGCCAAATATCAGTAATTAAATTAAATAAATACATTGGATGAAGTAAATATATAAATTGAAAGGTACACTGAGAAAACCAAGAAATAAAGAAGAAAAAAATCATATATTCTCCAGAGTTTATAATATAGAAATATAAAATAATTAAAACATATACAGGTATATCTATGTTACAGTATGATACACACCATAAAAGCAAACTTTAAAGAAATGCATGGTGGATGCCTTAATACTGGAAAAATAAATTTTATTTGATATAAATGGAGGAATTTCATAGTAACAACATTATTCCAAGGAAGTTATGTCACTTCTAAGTTGTATTATTTCTTACTATAGCATCAAAAACAGAAAAAGTCAACCAAATTATGAAGAGAAACAATCAACTCCATACTCACAGTAGAAGCTTTTAAAAACAATTTTACTGTGTAAAAGATAGCCCCTTCAAGATATCTAGTGATGATGTTCTTTTAAATCACATGTGTCTGTATGAAAGTGTGCATGCAAATAGATATCTCTCTCTTAATTTTTTCTCACATTTTAAACCTCTTTAGAAGCACTGACTGAGAAATGATAAGTAGTTTTTTAAAAAATAATTGTGACTCATTATACTTCCTCTCCATCCTGTATTTTATTTATTTATTTATTTATTTATTTAATTTCATTATTTATTTATTTATTTTTGAGACAGGATCTTGCTTTGTGGTTCAGGCTGGCCCTGAGCTCAGCCTCCAACTCACATCACAGCAATCCTCCTTCCTCTGCCTCCCGAGTGCTGGGATGACAGGCGTGAGCCACCACGCCTGCACTGTGGTATGTGGTACTGGTTGCTGCTGGACGTGAGTCTCCACACCCAGTATGGTATGTGGTTACGGGGAACCAAACCCGGGCCCTTGCTCTTGAAAGACAGGTATCGGAACCACTGAGCTAAATCCCCGACCCCTCCATCCTGTATTTTAAAAGACAATTTATAATACAAAGTATTGTAAAGCCAGTAGCTAAATGATTTCTAAGGGGTTCTGTGCATCTATAATGTTAAAAAAATCATCTGGTTGTGTTTGCAGTTGCTCCTCAACTTTGCTGCAAATGACTAATCTTTGTGTTTTGTTTCTGCTTGCAGTTTTCACTCTGACAGTTTCTTAAATACCTATGCAATCTTTTAAGGATGTGATACAACTTGTGACTTACAGGTTCTGGATCTGCCTTCTTGGTTCTTTTCAATTATTTCTCATCTCCTCTTCCTTCCTTAGCTCTCCTCTTTCACCCTGCAGATCCACCCCCTACCTTTCAGTGTTGTATTTCATGTGTGGGAGATTCCCTATAGCCTTTTCCAAAACACTCTCCATGATTTTCTAGACATTCATATCCTTGAGGATCGGCACCCATGAGTCCAGAAGGTGATAGGTTGTTTTTCATTCTTTCTTTTGATTTTGTTGTTCTGAGTTGTTTTCACAAGGACTGAACAGTATTTGACCTGAGATTTTAAAATACATCAGCCCTTAAAAAGCACAGATAATAAATGGATAATATAAAATAGGTTGTCAGTCATAGGGATAAAATGGTATTATTTTGGTTTCAATAGAAGTGAAGTGAAAGAAAAACTAAATCATATAAAGGGATGTTTGATATGCTGATTGGTGAAACAAGATTATAATTATCTGTTCTTTTAATGTGGAAAAACATAATCAAAAATTAAATATGAGCCAATTAAATGTGTGGCAATCTTCACTCTCTGGCAGGCTGAGGCAGCAAGATATGAAGGTCAAGCTTAGACTGGGTAATTTAGGGAATCTCCCTCTCATAATGAAAAGTAAGGGCTGGTGTTATAGCTCAATGTGAAGGGTCTGATCAATCTCCTGTATCATCAGATTAAAGGTGCAAAATAATTATGGTTCATTTCCATTTTCTTTTACTTTCTCCCTGATATCCACATTTTATGTTGTTATTATGGAAAGTACAGCAATTTTCCAAAATTAGTGTAATTACATGACACTAGCAAAATAATTCTGGGAGAGGAAAAATAAGAATGTTATGTGATTTATTACATTTTGAGTTTTGAAAAATGTAGCTCTACATAATTAGCACTAAACTGTAACTAACGGAAGGAGTGAAGACTTTAGAATTCAACTAATATGCTTTAATACACTAGTGTTGATCTTTTTAGCTAACTGCATTTTCTATACTATTAATTTCTTTTTAACATCAGACTGAGAGAAATATCAGCATATAGCTACATTATCAACTCCCCAAATTCAGACAAGTATGCAATTTTGTAAATGCACTAACTTACATGACAATAACTATCCTAGTATTGTATAAATGTTTTATAAAATGGCAAATATTATTATGCTTTTAGCCTGTTTCCTAGATTACATATTTTTGTTTCATTGTTTTATTTTGTTCTGAGGGGTCATCATGAAATCCTGATTGGCTTTCGATTCACTGTGTAGGCTCGGTTGTACTCAAAACTGAAATTTACGTACCTGAGCTTCCTGAGTGCTGGGACTGTCGTCATGCACTATCAAGCTTAGTCTATCTTGCATAAATCATTTTAATGCATATTCTGTACTTAACCTGTGGAAA
The DNA here is from genome assembly GCA_004026965.1 of Petromus typicus. Classification (NCBI taxonomy): domain Eukaryota; kingdom Metazoa; phylum Chordata; class Mammalia; order Rodentia; family Petromuridae; genus Petromus; species Petromus typicus. The sequence continues at coordinate 2,990 of PVIR01006900.1, forward strand.
AAAATTTCATCTTTAGAAAATAAGACACAATTCAACCTACAGATAAGCAGCCTCCTACATGTGTTAACTGGAAGCTTCTCAAACGAACTCAGAGATGATGTAAAATAACTGCCAAAAATAAACATTTGTAAGATTAAAAAAAAAAATTGTTCAATGTAGATGAAGAGTTTAACACAATGACTGTAAATTCTAGGTGGCATGCTATTTTTAAATTTTAAAAATCTTTTAAATTTCGCTTTGGGCTATTAACATTGATTGTTTTGTTTTGTTTTTGAGATAGAGTCTCGCTTTTGTAGTTCAGGCTGGCCCTGAGCTCAGCCTCAGTCTCACAGCAATCCTCCTGCCTCTGCCTCCCAAGTGCTAGGATTACAGGTGTGAGCCACCATGCCCAGCACTGTGATAGGTGGCTCTGATTGCTGGTGGACGTGAGGCTCCACACCCAGCATTGTTGTTTGTGGTTACCTGAGATCAAACCAGGGTCCTTGCACTTGCAAGCCAGGCGCTGGAACCACTGAGTTAATTCGCTGGAACCACTGAGTTAATTCCATGGCCCTTAACATTGATTTTTGACAATATTAAGGGTTGAAGGTTTTTTTTTTTTAATTGAAATCTTTATTGTTACATTACATATACACATCATAATCGCACTCCACAATGGGTATTTGTACCAGTATAAGACACAACTTAGCTCTCATTTTTTCCCATAGCCCTACCCACCCTACCACCCCTCTATATACATAAAATTTGTTTCCTTTTTTTTTGTTATAATCTCGTTATTTTTCCCCTTTCACTCTATTACACTTTGAGTATTTTCTATTTCACAGTATATAACAGATAGGTAAATATCACATCTATTCTCTGGTATGAGAAAATAAAGATGTAAATGAGTTCTAGAATTGAAGCTTATTTTGTAATCAAATGAAGAACTTCTTTTGTCCTAATTCACTGTGTCTAACCATAGATAATTTTTTAAAAAATGGGAAATCATTGATAAAATATAGTCAAAAGTTGTTTTTTTTTAATTCTTTTTTCCTCTTCTGTCTTTTCATCCAGTTATTTTTAGCAATTACCATTCTGCCTTGTGTCTCATTAATTATGCAGTCTGTATGAACCACCGTCTGATATTACAGGAAAGAACACCACATGGCTTAAAAAATACTCTTTCTGTCTTACCCACCAACTATCATCAATATGTAGTCATCTCTTTACACCAGCCCAAGGAAATTAACTGCCCAAACAATAACTCTTGAAAAACATTATGAACAATCTGAGCCCCCCCCCCCCACTTCACCCCCCGGCAAGAAGAGCTATGTAGCCAGGTAGCTGGGAGACACCATGATCAAATGACCTAATGCTTTCTCGGTACCCATGAAAAAGCATTTTTCTACCTCCAAATTAAATTCAGCATTGAGACAATGGTCTGCATTATGGAGAACAGTTCCAGGGAGCAGACACTTGATTAAGGGCCAGCCACACTCTGGGATGGTTTGGCTACAGAAAGCAGTAAGGGGCTACCTGAACTACTCTTTTTACTCATAAATTGTTTACTCACAAATTGTTCAGATTTGTTAAGCTCTGCTGTATTTTACCTAGAGGCTGAGCTATGCCAAGAAGTGTTCTTTTACCATCTAACAGGCCATCTGGTCACAAACGTACATTTTCTAGCGCTACTATTTTTGTCATTTCCCTCTCATTTGTCTATTCCACCTGTAGCTTAAGGAAAAGTGTCTTATAGCTGTGTTTTGTTGAGTCTCTTTTGTTCTTTTTTAGTAATAACACCAAAAAGCCCAATATCTAATGTGCTGTGTAGTTACTGTGCTGAACCCCGGGCACTGCCTCTTAAAATCGGTCGAAAATTGCACAGGGTAGGCGCTATTACTGAGAGATGAGAAGCAGTAGGCTCTCTCTTTCTTGTGGCTCTTTGTGGGGGCGTGGTTGGGCCCACAGTCCTCAGGACTCCTCCCTCTGGTTTCCATTCACCTCCTCACAGTCCCTGAAGGGAGACTGGGACAGCTGACCTCAGTGTCCTCTGCAACCTCTCAGGTCACTTTATACTCCCTGGGCAGCTCAGACAGGAAGTGCAGCTCAGCTGGCAGTGATGAGGCCGCCCACTCTTGAACCTCTCCAAATCCCTGCACCCTCTGAGGAGCACAGCCAGTCTTCGCGAAAAGTCCCATTTTGGCCTGCTGTTTTTCACAGAGATGTGACAACTGTCAGTCAAACTGCTTGAGGATCCCAGGGTTCTCCCGGTGTTGTCATGAGGACTCTAGCTTTCCTGGATGCCCGCAGCTACTTCAGGAGATGATTGACCTGCTTGAATTGCAGCAGGAATTTAGTGTGGACCAATCAGAAGGCTCAGATCAGAAGGCTCCAGTTTACACCAATCTGACCAATCAGCAGGCTTAAAATGCGGACCAATCACAAGCCTACAGCTGCTATATAAGCCGGACTCCCCTAATCTTGCTGTGTTCATCTAAAAGTCCCTCTGATGTGCCGGCTACCTGTGCTGCAGCACAGATTCTGTTCAAATAAAGCCTTGTGCTGGTAGTCCTGTAAATTGGCTCATGATGTATTTCTTCAGTAGTATGGAATTAGCCCTATAATTTCTAAGAATTCTTCTTCTGAATAGTGTGGACAAAGCATACATTTTAAAAGAAAGAGCTATAAACACTCAAGGCGGTTAACCTGTGAAGACCAGAGACCAGCAGCCAACAAAGACCAGCCATTGGGCCCAATAACTGACACAGTCAATCATTGGCTTTCGTCACAAACCAGTGTCATATGGCAGAGGCTGGTAGCAGCAGCAGAGACTAGAAAGCACCAGAGGCCACAGATGGCTCCTGGCATTAACTGGTACCAACCAATGATACCAGGGCCATTAGGGGAGCTGTACTTGGCTGATTCACGATTTCCATCTGTGTTGAGAAAAATAACCATGATTGATTGGCAACACTGATATTTTAATTTAATGGGAATAAATTCATGTTCATAGTCATTTATAAAGTCCTTCTCACTAGCCAGGCTCACACTCAAGACCAGATGTGTTACATGAAATGTTGATGGAAGTACTTTTTCTGAGTCTATTCCATCTTCAATCAGGAAGTCTTTCTAGATCAGGGAAATGAACTGAGTTTTAAAGAGTTGGAACAAAATATTGATAAGTTTTCTTTTCCCCTCACTTCTCCACTGTCCTGTTAATTAGAGACAGGAAAGAAGAAGCAGGAAGGGAAGGAAGAGGATGACTTTCACACAGGTTGTGAATGTACCTGAATCAAGAGTTGGCCAGTATGTGTGTTAGTCATGGATATAGAACCTCGACCCATCTATTTATCACTTCCATATGTTTACTTCTGAAGTCATGCCTCCTCCCCTGTCTAGTCCTTCTTCTTCTTTTGGGGGCAACAAGATGAAAACATGCTTGAGATGCACTTTGGAAATCAAAAGAAGATGCTGGAGTAGGAGGGAAGAAAAATCACTAAGTGTCACACTACCAAACTGTTATAATTTCATAAGGTTACGCCAGTGTTAAGTGCCATAGATTGAAGCTCTTTTCATGAAATATTCATTGCTTGAAAAAACATCTGAGCAAAGCAGAGGAGACAATAATTTAACTGGAGGCAGCCAAGAGTCACGGTGAAGGAAGCAGATCTGCTGTCATCTGTAGATCATTTGAAACAAGCTTGGCTATTTCACTATCTACAAGACTCTAATCAAGACCTTGAACCTTTTCCTAGGCCCATTTATGCACTTATTTTTAGCAAAAACCAACCAACAAACAAACAAACAAACACCCTACTGAATTAGTTTCGCAAATCCTCCTCACTTTCTTAACAATCCTCAAAATCTGGTTGAGTTTTTCATCCTTCACGTACTGTGATCACTTCAGTCTGTCTTCAGTTAGAATTCTGTTAGCCAATTTTGATCAACTTTGCCTTACCTCCAATGTTCTCTTTTATTAATTTTCAGTCCTTAACTTCCTTCTTGCTCTTTGGTTGTAAGTTTCCACTTGCCAAAGTTTTGTTGAGAGTTGAAACTAATCTTTCTCCCCCACTGTAAGACTAATAATGAGGCTCTCGAATAAAGTCTTCTTGATCAAGTACCAATGAATAACATTTTCTTTAACAGAAGAATGTAGACAACATTGAAAGACTGGAGCAGAATGAAATGGGTAGGAAATGAGTGAGTCTCTCAGGGCAGATAATAAGGTCCTCTGCTCTGGAAGCAATGATTATGTTGGTTGCACATGTGAATGGACTAGTGAAGAACAGTTGATGAGGCCAGGAAGGCAGTTTGACCATCAAAAGCATTGCTTAGAATTTTTAGGTAAAAAAATTATCTTTTACTAAATACATTTTTAGTAAAAGATGAAAATAAAATTTTAAGGGATATGAGATAAGTGAGACCTGTGAGTAAAGTAATGGCAATATTCTAGTTCACCTGGGCAGTGTAAGTTTTATATCAATTGTCTTGTGTAATGTTTCGCACTGTCCTAAATGTGTTCAGGCCTAGACAGTGAATGAAACATAGTCTCTGTAGCCGTGAATGCCTCAGAATAGAGGGAGACTATTTGGATGGATTCTAGAAGAGGGATTTTTAAAACATGTGAAAGTGGCATTTCTTCAAATAATATGCACTTATATTTGTGACCTCTTAAAACTATAGTCATGTTTACTTAAGAAAAAAAACCTTCACTTTTAGAGTTATATTAATAGTCATTTCCTCTTCATGTTCCATCTAGATTATTTTCCTCCAAAATAATTCCGGATAGTTCTAAAAACATAGGTCACCTAGACCTCAAAACAATTTTGTTCCAAGCCATTTGGGATGGGCAGGGATTAGAAATTAGCCTTTCCGGCATCATGGCAGAAACCTGACATTAACACATTCATTTACACATTACCCAGTTTCACATGATTGTTCTGTGTATTTGATATTCAAAAGATAAGAATCTGAGTCTCAGAGAAACACACTACTCAGCATTTCAATTAGGATCAATATGTTATGCATTCAAAACATCACATGGAAAATCTTGGACATGATGGGTCATGCGTGTTTTAAAACTGAATATTGTCAAGCAGTTGCAAGTTAAAGTCCTTCTCTGTATGGATGATGTTTTACTATGTTTAGCTACCTAAAAATGGTGCATTATAAATACACATTATTATGGCATTCAACACTGAAAGTTTGTATCAGAATATGACAGGACTTGATTCTCATTTTTCCTCTTCCCCCACCCACCCTGCAACCCTATATACATAAGCTAATACACAGTACTGATTTCCACCTCAAACTCATTCCACTGTAATCTATGTTTATTGAATTTATTCTCTGGACATTTAACTGACCACATAAAGCTTTGTTTAAAAGGCAACTAATCAAGTAGATCACATGACTAAATTTCCCATAAATCTCAAAGTAATTGAAAAAGACCAGTGCTCCACCAACTGTCATGCCTGTGCCCTTCTCCATCTTGCTGGACTAATTCTTTTTTTTTTAGGTTTTTTGAGACAGGGTCTTGCTTTGTGGTTCAGGCTGGCCCTGAGCTCAGCCTCAAACTCACATCACAATCCTCCTACCTCTGCCTCCCGAGTGCTGGGATTACAGACGTGAGCCACCACGCCCGGCACTGTGTTATGTGGTACTGGTTGCTGCTGGGTGTGGGTCTCCACACCCAGTATTGTTATGTGGTTACTGGGGAATCGAACCCGGGCCCTTGCGCTTGCAAGACAGGCGCCAGAACCACTGAGCTAACTCCCCGGCCCCCTGGACTAATTCTTAATGTTCTCTTCCCTATGTCTTCATGGGGGCCATTGCAATTAATTCTATTACTAGTTGCTAATTATCAATGTAGTAAAAAAAAAAGGTAAAAAATTGATTGCACTAGAACTTATATACAGTTATATATTTCTATGTCTCAGTGATGGTACAGAAAAAACACAGGACTTGCTGTGTTCTTTTAAATGATAATAATTAATTGAAAATTCTAATGTGAACATTAGTAGTGTATGGCTTAGATCCAGAAGATACACCAAGACTCCCATAAGCTTAGAGGCAGGGTTTTCAGGAGGCAGGATCAGGAGGACACTGTGCTCATCAGTTGTCACCCATCATGAGAGTGCAGCAGGACAATGATGGTGACCCTGTGGCTCATGTGCCACAGCCCACTATTAGTTATTACTGAAAGCTCTAAAAGATTTGCCATTGTCATATTAAGAGGTGGGTCTGCTTAGTGGTGGATGTGCTGTTATGACCCACAAGGGTTTATTTCCTTTTCTACTTTCTTTTTTCCCTCTCTGCTTCCTGGTCACCAGGATGGAAATGACTCTTCTCTGCACAGATCCTTCCACCATCTGTTTCTGCCTGGGCGCAGGACATTATAGACTGAAACACTGATCCATAATAAAACCATATATCAGAATATGATATCCCCTTTAAGCTGTGGATGCCAGGTATAGTGTCACAGCAGTGAAGAAAACAAATAATAATAATTATTACTATTTACTGAACAAATACTTGGGATTAAAAGTCTTACCTATATTACATATTTTAAAATCAAATCTTTATTGATAATATATATATATATTTATATCATTGCATTCAACATTAAGAATGTTCACCAGTATATGACACAACTTGATTCTCATTTTTTCCCATTCCCCTACCCACCCTACAACTCCCATGCCCGACATAAACTTTGTTTCTTTTTTATTACTATCACATTCTTTTTCTCCTTGTTATTTGCCCTTATGCCTTATTTCCTTTTAAATATTTTCTATTTCGCAATGTATACTATATATACTAGAACTCATTTACATCTTAATTTTGTCATACTAGAAAAAAGATATGATATTTACATATCTGTGACCTATTTATTTCACTTATGAGGATGTCTTGAAGGTTCATCCATTTGAGTAAAGATAACCTCTTTGACAAATGGTGCTGGAAAAACTGGGCTTTAACCTGCTAAATACTAAAGTTAGACCTGTATCTTTCACCACGTACCAAGCTAAAATCAAAATGGATTAGAGACCTAAATATTGCCTAGTTGGAGAAGAAAAGAAAGCTTTTCTGGAAAAGATACTGAACCTAATAGGGTGAGATCTGAAGACTCAACAATTAACTAAACTAGGTGAGATACAACCACATAAATGTTCAGGCCCTTCTCCTACCATGAGGATAAACATTTATCCGTTTAGGTAAGATGTTTTTCTGACTACTTGATGTTGAGTCTAGCAATCTCCTTTGAAGAACATAAATTTGGACACAAAGCCAAAGTAGATCCAGAAATAGGAATCGTGAAGGCTGAATGTAATTTTAATTTCTGATATTAAAATAATGTTTTCTCTGATAGAATGAAAATATCTCCCACTCTGACATCAAAATATTTCCCAATAAAATCAAATATAGAGCTGAAGCCTTTGATTATCGTGACATTTTTCTGTATTCCTACCTCAATGGAACTCTGCTCTTGCGATGCCTGTAATCAAGGTATATGATGTGTTATTGGTAATTATATTCACTTTATTGTCATGAAACTCCAGGACTTATTCCTCTTGTCAAACAATAACAATATCCCTAATGATGAACTTGTTCCCCTTTTTCTTCCTCCTGCCCTTCCCAGTTATTAGTAACACAGTTTCCTCTTGCTTAAGTTGGACTATCCTAGTGTCACAGCTAATGCAAGTGTCTTATTTAGTGCATATATAGATTTGTGATATAGTTTTAATGCCTTATAGACAAGAGATATTTGGGCCTGGGATTTAGCTCAAGTGGTACCATGCCTACTTTGGAATACATGGGCCCAAGTTTGATCCCCAGTATAGCAAAATAACTAATTAAATAAATAAATTAAAAGATATTTAAAGAAATTCAATATATAGAAATTCAAAGTATAGATCAGGCAGACAACCTACTTACCCTGAACACTATCTTAGAGTTTCCTGTGTAGAACATCACATTTGTAATGATAAATATGCTAGCAAATGTGAATTAGGAGCTTAGGTTTTGGAATGAGAAAAACTCAGTATCAAACACTTTCTCTGTCACTTACCTGACATGTGAGCTTGAACCAATTTTTTTTCTAAATTTCAGAATTTAGAGAAAAAAGCATGAAAAGTGTGCTGGTTATCTTACATGGTTATTATTAACATTTAATGAGATCATGAGATCGTCAAGATTAAGTGGGCATTAATGTTAGAGTTTTCACTAAAGTCTAAGTCTAGACATTGCTGCAAATCAAAGGGAGACAGACACCTGATTGAAACAAACACCCTGAGGATTAGTTTTCTGGTCTTCAGGCACTCTCTCCTAGGATTTATAAGCAAGATATAGTATACAAAGTGTCCGACCGTGAGCAAGAGGAAGTTGGTCTGGATGAGGTGGGGAAAAGCTCTGGAAGATAGTATGTCTTACCTGTTCCTTCACCTTCTGCTAGTGGGAAGGGATCCTCTGATCAAAGCCCAGTGAGAGGTTTTCTGATAGCATTTTGGGTCTCCCAGAACCTTGTGACCATGGACTGGAACCTTGAGGCAATTTCACCAAGAAATGTGGAGGGCAGTGGAAAGGCACAAGATGCGCTTTGCAGAGAGAGCAGAGGTGGGCTGGCCTGCAGCTGCAGCGGAATTTCAGTCTCCCCAGCTTGTCACAGGTCAAAGAACATTTGCACAGCATGAGGAGAAGAGGTGGTCTGGTGTGTTCTCACTCATGCTGAGAACAGCATCTGGAAAGGGCTGTGAGATTCCCATGTCTATGCAAATGTGCTCCAGACAATGGCAGTAAGGGGTATGGAATCTTTAGGCGTGTTGCCTGGCTCCTAGAAAAACCTGGGGGCCCATGTGTGAGCCTCTGAAGGACCCACACATATGTCCACAGGTAGAAGGGTCAACTTTGAGGTTCTGTTTCTTCTTGTGGAAAACACACATACACAGAGAATAAGAAAACACAAAGCCCTTTGGAAGCAACACCAGCTTTGGTGATATATTCTCTGTTCCTACTACACTTCCCATCCCAGAGATCCGACTTCAGAGAGGCATTGGAATGTAAGAAAATGACAGGAGAAATACCACCACCACCACCACCACCACCACCACCATACATACATACATAACCAGGTTCAGATTAGTGATAATCTTGAGAAAGGACAGTCCAATTTCTGAATTGAAATTTTGTAATTTAAAGAGACTTCATAGACTATAGCCCCTGATCAAAGAGACATTACAGTGTCTGTTCATTTCCCATCCAAAGTTGGAAAGACTACACCTGGTACACATGTTTTAAAGAGCACAATGGGAAATGGAAGGGCTTTGATTCCTGTTCCATAAAAGTACTTGCTCAGTGTAACTGCTAATAGAGATAAGCAGGTCTTGCTGTCTTTTAATCAGTTGGAAAATCTTATTTTCTGCATACTAGAGTCACACACTTGTGGAATACTTTCATTTACTTCCACATCTAATCTGCCAACATGGCCTTTGCCAGGTGCAACCATGCCTAACAGCGGCCAGCAACATATACTCTGGCACAGTGTGATGCACAAGAAAATAATATGGAAAATGGGAAATAGGAGCACGAAGGTTGAATGCCTAACTACAGAATCAAGTGCAGAAACGGATATGAGGAAGAAACTGAGGACTAACTGCCAACACATACAGAATAAGAAGTCATTTATTACCGACACACTGAAGCCAAGTGCACCTTGTTGAAAGGTCCTGTGACAAATATGTGTGGCTGAAGTCTTGTTCCTAAATGACCAGGTTCTGGTCATTCATGAATTCATGAATTTTCTTTCTGCTGCTGACTAAGATCCTTCCCCATTAGAATTTTGTAGTCATCCTGATGAACTGGCCCTGTTATGCCAGGGCTGTGCCCCTGATGCTCCGCATATCCACATTTCCATAAATGTCTGGGAACGCTTTAGTGTACTTTACCTAAACACTAAAACATTTGCACAGAATACATTACATAATCCTAACAGCTGTATTGTAAAAAACTTATACCTACTTTTCAAAAAGCACTTTTTTAGCTTCAAAATGTGACATAGCAAATTGTTACTTCTTAGTACAATTATGTGTGACACATATATATGTTCTTTTGAATTACATTATTGTGTAAATTTTTCAAAATGAACACATGTAACTTGTTTAACATATAAGAAGGTGAAGATTATAAGTATGTTCTTTTCCCTACAAAGAATCATGCTAATTCCTTGATAAATTCACTATAATCATAAGAAATTTTTGTTTTATTTTGTATTATTCATATAAAGTTGGTAGAATATTTTGAAAAAATATAAAATCATATTATATGGAAATTGGCAGGGGGAAATACTCATTTCAGGTTTTAACTAACAAAAAACAGTTTTTCTTCAACAAAATACAAGAAAGTGTTTTCTTTCCAGTTCCAGGAAAAGCTTGTGAGCTATAATTAAGCATTGAACTTACACTGCTAGTTTGGAATCAGCACTCACTGTGATCAATACCAAAACTATATAAAGCTGAGGTTTTAGCTTCAGCAAAACTGCTGAAAAGAAACAACACCCAAGATGCACTGCATATGCTCTCCTGTGTCACCAACTCCCAGCAACAGAGGTACAAGTATATTAGTGTGGGCCAGATTATAAGACTCAGCCCAAAATTCCGCTTAAAAACACACACAGATGCATAGATGCACATACCAAAGACTGCAGTGCAGTCCCTATAAAACTATCCCAATGAATGTGTATGGATACTTGACAGCGCTTTATGTATGATCTTCTCTTGTTCCCAACAACCCTACATCAAACATAGACAGACAGAGATAAAGAGAGATGTTAGGAATTCAGTGGCACTTTGGCAAGGTTGCAGCATGCTCCTAGAGATAACCACAGACATCCTGGTCATATTAAGTTCCGGGGGCTTTTTTATACTATATCCTTAAGGAGTATGCAGGCCTCATACCAACCCTGGCCTTCCAAGATGGTTCTATCTAATATTCTACCTCATTCTCAGTGAGCTCTTCTGTGGCAAGGCAAGAAACAGGTTACTTTCGTTCCTTACTTCCTTCAAAAATAGTCAAGAATATTTATTGAGCATTTATTATGAGCCAGGTCTAGAGGGAAAAAAGGTGAAATTTGGCAACCACAGAGCTTTTAATCTTGTGAAGAAAGACAGATAATAACAACTAAAAATAAGCATTCAGTGTGGTAAGTGACAGGTGCTAATAAGAAAAGTAAAATAGAGTAAAGGAATAGCTATATGGGGGTTAATTAATGCAGGAGGGGCAAGAAAGAAAAATGTAGGACTCAGTAAATGTGGACTGTGTCTATGAATGAGAGCAGCTGTACGTAATCCTACATTGTTTAGTTGCTCTGTGAAGAAATGAGGCCCACGTGGTTTGTTTTTTAACTTTCTGAGTTGTTTAATATTCCTACACTGTTTGTGGTAGGAATAAGTGCATTATTAAAATATGAGTATTAATTGCTTAGAAAAATGTCTAGCATAATGCTGACACATGGTGCATACCCTTGAAGACTTATGGATGGACAGCCTCGAAAACTTGAAATTGGGCTACATTTTGACTTACTTTCTAGAATTTTTCAGTTTCCCAACCTACAATGCTTGGTTTTCTCCCCTTCAAAAAATCTCCCTGTGAAAAACTTTATTTTCATAATCACAGTCAGTTATGAGCATTTGCTGTGAAAAAGGCACTGTCATCTTAGATTTGGATTGTATGGAAATACCCTCCTGTGATTCTGCATCCTGGACTGAGGGGAGAGTTTGTTCATGTTCTTTCTTTTGGGTAAGTGAGTGGGCTGAGCAACCCGCTCTGTATGGAGCAGATTGCAGGAGGCAGGACAGGCAAGAGCCTCGCAGTGATGTTATTAGAAATAGAACATATATGATGTCAATTTTAGTGCCTGACTTTGGGGAACCTATCTTTGTATGTACGCTTGTTCAGATCTTCTCTGAGCCTGCTGCTCCAGTCACAACATTGTGTAGAAAACTGCATAAAATCATGGTGAAGATTAATGTATTTATCCAGCTGTGGTGACACATTCCTAAAATCCTCATACTCCAGGGGAGGCTGAGCAAGAGGGTAGACAGTTGGAGAGTTGGAGTCCACCCACAGCAGTTTAGTAATAAATTGTCTCAAAAAAGTATTTACATGGTATAACAGAAATAGATGCCAAAAGAGTATAATACTATTTGTGTGTTATTTTGGGCAAGTATTTGTAACCATTTCTGATTTTGTGCTGAAGATAGATGAAGTAGAGAGCTGAATACTGGGAAAATTATATCAAAATTTGAAGTTCTGAAAGGTAGGATCCACTTGGGACAATCTAATAGTAAGCACACAGTCAGAACGAGGTAGACTTGTATGCATCAGACTCACTCAGGAGAAACAGCATATTCTCTTGGGATTCCATTCAGGAAGCTTTTTTGACAATAGACTTGACCAAAACTTAAGAACTTTTTAATGTTCTTTTATTCAGACATACGTGGTAGAAGTATTTCCCTTCTAACCCTCTCCTAGAAAAACTTTAGTGACACACATTTTATCCATGAAATAAAAATAGGAACATATTTAACATAAGGGTAGGGCTCCAATCTGTTAGAAGAACAATTTATTGGGCCTAAATGTTCTTCTGGAACTTTAGGTTCTCTTATGCTTTATAATATAGTTTTTATCTATAAATATGAGAGAATCTATGTAAGTATAATAAATATGGACATAAATAAAGCATAAAAAGTAAAATGTATAATGTACAAATCTATATAACACCCCTTACATATGTACAACTTTTGTCATAGAGCCTAAAATATGTAAAATACTCAAGAAACATTAGATAGTTCCATAATTGTAAAATTAAATACTCTATTTCTAAAGTATCAATTATAAATTCTGTATTTTCTTTTAAACGAATGAAGATTCATTAGTATAAAAATATATAAGTTTGGGGCCGCGGATTTAGCTCAGTGGTTCTGGCGCCTGTCTTGTAATGCTAAAGGCCTGGGTTCGATCCCTGATAACCACATACAATACTGGGCGTGGAGACTCAGGCCCAGCAGCAATCAGTACCACAAAGCAGAGTGCCAGGCGTGGTGGCTCACGCCTATAATCTCAGCACTCTTGAGGCACAGGCAGTAAGATTGCTGTGATGTGACTTTGAGGCTGAGCTCAGGGCCAGCCTGAACTACAAAGAGAGACCCTGACTCAAAAAAAAAAAAAAAAAAAGAAAGAAAAAGAAAGAGATATATATATATATACTTTTTTCCTTAAAACATAGTTATTGATCAGAAATTCCTGTATAAGTCATTTAAAACATTATTGCCATTCACATACATAATTATGTTATATTATATATAGTTGTTTGCTTTAATATATTAATGATCCCAACATCTTTGAACATTTGAGGACTTTTTTTGCTATTAAGAAAATGAAGTCAGTGTGTTGAGGCAAGGGGCGGACTCTTCTCCTAATAGTTGTCAGTAGAATCAGCCATCAGAAAAAGCTACCATGCTGAGAGCCAGGTAGTATGGAGCGTGACCAGGATGTGAAAGAGACTCCTCAAAAACACAATGGACCTGGACTGCCCACATGCCAGAATGCCTACATTTTTTACCCAGTACAGTTGTTAAGAGTGACCAGCACCAGCTGGGCACAGCCAGGCAATCAAACACAGAGAAAGGAATAGAAAGAGGTAAAGATTAGAAATCACTGCACATACAAATGTCCCCACAGACACAAATGTTTGAAGTATGAGCTCTAACAGCTAGAGCTTTTGTCTTGAGGGTAAATTAAACCAGTTAAGAGTACCAATTAAAACACCAGACACATCTAGCCTAAGAATTCTAGCGATCACCATGCACAATTAGTACAGATGTCAATAAAGAGAAAGCGAGGTGGCTTTCTGTTCAGATGCAGCCTCATGGCCACTGGATCTGTCTGAAGATTTCCTCATACATTACATGAATAAATTTAGCAGCTTCTACTAGTTATCCCTCTTTTTCAGACTCTGCATCCTTTATTCCTTTTTCAGGATGCCAACTCTTTCTATCCAAATCAGTAACTTCCTCTCACGAAGTTTCCTGCATTTTACTTAACTACCCTGAAGTTTGGCACCGGCCTATCAGATGTGCTGTCTCCAATGACCTTTCTCATGCTGATTCCTGCCAAAATGAACTTCACTGTTCCACAGATGTCTCTGTATGTTTGTGTAACGTACTGATTCTGTGTGAAATGTCCACATGCAAAAATTTCCTGGGTTTGCATACATCTTTGCCTGCTGACATACATTCTTCAAGTTGGATTTCATAGTCTACCTTTAACCAGTGGTCATTTTCCCATACTGTACCATGTATAACAATAACTAGGAATGTTTACTGAATGCAAACATTGCCCTGCATCTCCTGCTCAGTTTCACACTTACCTAGCAAATGAGAAAGGTCCTTACATAGTGTCAAGGAGTACAAGATGCTAGGCTGCAAAACCTGGCTCTCCTGCCTTCCGATGGTGTGAATTTGGGAATTTATGTTCTGCATGTAAGCAAGATAATAATAAAACCGATAATACTCAATAAAGCTATTATGGGGATATATGAAATAATGCCTGGAAATCCCTGGATTTCCCGGTACATTATAATTGCAAAATAAATATTTGATGCTGATGTCATTACACTTCAACTTGCTACAAGATAGACACATTATTTCCATTTAAGAGACAAGGTAACTGAGGCTTAGAAAGGTTGAAAATGTATCCAAAGCTACTCCCTTGATACCTGACAACTAGAAAACACATAAATTTCCCAGCTTGTGAATCCTAACCATTCAGTTTTATTGTCTGCAATATGGGAGACTTGTTAACTTTGTTTTCAGTCTAATGATTTTCCTAAGGACCAAAGAAGGACAGCAACTATTCATGTAAACATTTATTAATTTTTTAGTAAGTGCCATGCACAATCTTCAACATTACTCATGCATTATTCCATTAAATTTTCGCAGTAGACTCAGCACTCAGGGACCATTTTTACTCTCATTGAATAGAGGAGAAGCTGGTGCTTTAATGAAGCTTGTTCAGTCACACAGCTTGTATGTGACAGAGCTACGACTCAAAACCA
Source organism: Petromus typicus (assembly GCA_004026965.1). Lineage (NCBI taxonomy): Eukaryota > Metazoa > Chordata > Mammalia > Rodentia > Petromuridae > Petromus > Petromus typicus. The sequence goes on from PVIR01006900.1 coordinate 18,081, forward strand.
AACTCTTGGCCTGAATTCAGATCTTGGCCAGCTGGTTATTCTCTTCCTCTGGTTCTTCCAGTCCTGGTGGTAGCTATTTCTATGTCGCTTTGGACTTTGTTAGTGGCACAAGTATCAGATACATCTAACAGTTTGTTAGATGCCTAATTGATGTTGGGCTGGACTGAGCTCCATGTAGGAATTTAGATGATGAATAATAAAATGATGCATAGAAAATCTTACGCATGCACACTGACACTTTAACTGAGAAAATAACAAGTTCAGTTCTTCCACTGGTGATTGATAAGTGACAAGTTTCAATTTAATAATGTGAATAAATACTACAGCCAGAATTTCCAGCCTGGCATTTCATAGATCATAACACTATGTAACACTTTTCTCATTTGTTAGGGTAGTATGAAACCTTCAGCAAGGGCTCAGGCCTTACTTTTGTTTGTAGAATCTATCAATTACAAATCTCAATTTCCTCACAAATAGAAGATTAAAATAATACCTCTACCTTGGGATTTTTGGTGAGTGTGAATAAAAATATTCAGAAAGATCACTTTGAATTGTGTATATATTCAAAGCTACAATAAAGATAAAAACAGAATTTTTAAGCCAAATAATTAAAGAGTAGCCCCTTATCATTGAAATTGTTGTCTAAAATCTTTCTGAGGGTAGGTAGAGGTAAATAGTAAATATTATGAAATCACCTTTGTGAAGATGAAGGAGTGGAAAATAAATAGTTCACATAGGAATGGTCTTCTAAAGGGCCAAGAAGGGGAGAAAGGTGGTCATTTTGTAGTAAACAGCTTCATTTTTTCCCAGGGGACTCAGAGTAGAGTCCACTCCCAGGCCCCAGTGGGTAGCTTCTCTGTTGCTCCAATGTATGAGAACAGACCTGCAGTGAGGGTTTTCCTTTCTTCTCCATTCTTATTGAGAGACTGAACTTCACATATCCAATTCATTTCTTAAGAAATTCTTATCATCAATTCCCAAATGGCTGGACATGAAAATTGATGTAAAGTATGAAGGCCAATAGGAAAACAAAGAGGAACTACATAGATTTCCTAAGGAAAATACATATATGCTCAATATCTAGCCTCCTTTTTCCATGAATACTATAATTGCAGCATTGGGAAATTCCTGATTCCATGTTATTATGGGCTAAATTGTGTTCCCTCCCACTGATATATTGTAAGTATTAACCTGCAATGGAACTATCTTTGAAATAGGTCTTTAAGAAAATAGGTAAGCTTAGATGAGGTCATAAGAGTGGAATTAGGTTTGATAAGACTAGTACCTATACCAGAAGAGAAAGGAAGAAATGCCAAAGCCCCCTCACTTGTGTACAGAGGAAAAGCCATGGCCATGTGGGGACTCAGTGGGAATTCCACCCCCTACAGGCTGGTGAGAAACCATTTCTGCCTTCACCTTGATATTGGACTTCTAGCCCTCATAACTATGAGAAAATAAATGTCTGTTGTTCAAATCACCCATTTTATAATTCTCTCTTATAGCAACCTAAGCAGGTAACATATTAATCAACATTTGTCTGAAAGTAACTGCCATCTGCCTATAAAAATAGGTTAAGCCTCAGGTGCAGTGATGAGTGATATAATGGTTATATTTTTTCCTGGGAGGAGTCTCTTTTCAAGAGAAAAGACTTTGGTGTCCCATTCACATTCATGGGTCTGTTTGGGAGATATATTTAGGGTCTTTAGGCTTTCATACTTCAGATAAAAAGAAACACTAACTGCATCTGCAAATAGTGCCCTTGTTCTGTGAAGTCTGTCTTTTCCAGCAGTTTCCTCCATAGATATCAAGAATCACACATCAGCAAAGTGCCCCAGAACACAAAGACCAGTCACATAGCCACCATACACTTAGCAATGGTGCAGGCTCTTGGTTACATGGATATTACTCTTTCTCCTTCTGAAATTTAAATTCTTTCTGGTTGAAAGGTTGTATAGTTGCATCTTCCAAGGCCAGTCCTGCTGGAGAAGCTTCAGCAAGGGAAGGCAGGATATTGCTGCAGACTGCCTGCTGTGGTTCTGTGGGTCTTTGGGACTGCAGGTCCAAAGTGGTGGTAAAACTTGTTCTCACTGACAGTATTCCCTTATTCTTCCTTCAAAAATTACTCTTAGGCCTATCTGTGCCTGGTCCTGGGAAACGCTCTAAGGAGGAGCAGCGAAACAGTAGCATGTGTCTTTATTCCAGTTTACAGACTAGCACATGCACACAGACCCCATGCAGAATTAACCATATTAACAATAAGAAATTTGGGTCATCGCAAACACAGAAAGAGCATAAGAGAGAGTTCTGGATGACTAAATTGTTCTTTGGAGACAAATCTGACCTGTGGTCAAGAGCAGTTATCAGGGATGATGTTTGATCAATAAAGAGGCATTAATCATGGTAAAAATGAGGAAAAGAACTCAGGAGAACTACATTAAATCTCCATGCAGGGAGTTGTTGTGTTTGAGAATCAGGATGAAGGCTGAGCAGCTGAGGCTGGAAGGGGCTCTAGGTTAAGAGGGTCATCCACACGAGAGTTGGGAGAGCTGGGCTCTGCTCAGACTGCTTTGAAAAATGACCGAAGGAGTTCGGTTAAGTGAGATGTGATAGTCTCCCATTTTAACATAAGTATCATCATCACAAATATGATCTGTAGCCTGAGTTTGTCTGGCATATAGCTGTGCCCAGTCACTGAAGTCTTGTCTATGGTTGTTTCTGTGCTGTGAAGGGAGAGTTGAATGGTTGTGAGAGAACTTATGACTCTTAAAACATAATATTTATAGTCTGGTCCTTTGCATAAAGCTCAGGAGAGGAAGCTGGAGTGAAGCTGGAAGTGCAGTTAGAGGCTGTGCAGTTGTCCATTGGTGAAGTGACAGTGGCTTGGACACAGTAGTCAGCAGCAGGAAAGATGTGAGGAGGACAGACCAGGGATATGCTTTGCAAGAGGAGGGGGCAAAATTTGTTGATAAGTTGAATATGATGGGGGACAGATGAGAAGAGAGAGTGGAGTTAAAATATTTCTGGCTTTTTGGTTTGAACAACCAAGCGGACAACACGGCCATACGTAGATAGAAAGTTCTCTGAGAAGAGAAGCATCATGGGAAGGGAGGGAATGAGGAGCAGCTGAGGAATGTTCTAGTTAAAGTGCTTTTGGGGGGATTCTCTCTGGGTTTCATTCCCTCAGTCTAATGTGGGGATCCTCTATGGAACCCCACTTCATTTACCTCCATGTTTTATAACTTACTGGCATTTTCGTGGATTAAAAAATAAACTCATTGGGCCAGGAATTTAGCTCAGCGGTTCCAGTGCCTGTCTTGCAAACATAAGGGCCGGGTTCAGTCCCCACACCACACACAACTCACATCCACCAGCAATCAGTACCACATTCCACAGTGCCAGGTGTGGTGGCTCACGCCTATAATCCCAGGACTTGGGAGGCAGAGGCAGGAGGATTGCTGAGTTCGTGGCTGAGCTCAGGATCCCTAGCCTAAACTACAAGGTGAGACTCTGTCTCAAAAAAACCAACAAAAACCCCCAAAGAAACAAACACACACACAAAAAAGCACGACTTCTTGAAAGCATGAATTGTGGCTATATCATTCACTGTACCTGAGGCTTAATGCAGTGCCTGGAACCTAGAAAGGGCTCAATAAATATGGTTTTGAAGTGAAGATGTACCCAATATTCACAGAAAGCATGATGGACTTTAGGGTGCTTCACATTATATTATACTACTTAATTAGAAGTTCCTCACGCTGGCTGCTTCTAACTTATTCTACACAGTGTGTAACTGAGGCTTAGAGAAAAGTCGTCAGGAGAATAAATGCCAATCCTACACTACAGAAGCAGGATATATAGCAGGGTGAAGGGAGCCAGGTGCTGATTTGTGGGAACTAGGGAGCAACAACCTTCTTCAAATGAACAATTGCATGTGTTGTTGCCCCTAAGGAGTTACTGAGCACTGCTGTAGCCACATAAGTTGGTTGTGTGTGATTTTTCCAGAGTAATTTGAAATCTCGCTTACTCTTATAGATATAGTTTCTCCATTAACAATAAATTTTTTTTCCTAGAGTATGCATTAAAGAATCCAGTCTTAGAAGCCACCTCTCACACGTTTGTTACATACTAGTCACTTTTGCAGTGGGAATAAGAGCTAGTTAGACCTTAGTAAACATGATCGATGATTTGACATATCACACTGTCCTCAACCAAATGCATTTTTGTTGCCGATACTTCTTATAATAGGTTACACTAGCACTTGCTGAAAATCTTCTTGATCCCTACAGTGAAAAACCAGATCATATTGTCTGAGTGGCTCATAGATTCCTGTAATATTCCTCATACAGTGATGCAACCACTCCTACTTCATTGTGCCAACAAGTCACGTGGGTTTACAGCCAAGACACTGGGTATTCCTCTACCACTGAACACTTTTCTTTTTGAGACAGGGTCTCACTTTGTAGTTCAGACTGGCTCCAAACTCACCATGTAGCCCAGGCCAGCCTCGAACTCATAGTAATCCTCCTGCCTATGCCTCCCAAGTGCTGGGATTACAGGTGTGAGCACCATGCCCAGAATTGTGGTATGTGGTTATCGAGTGCTCTACTTACCGTGTGAACAACCATGCCTGGCATTGTAATGTGTGGTTACCAGGGATCAAATTCAGGACCTTGCACTTGCCAGGCAGATGCTGGAGCCACTGAGGTAAATCCCTGGCCCCCAACTGATTTTTAAAGATTCAACTCTTGTTAATTTGGCTTTTGGAGATCGGATAACACATTAATGTCATTCAGTGTTCAATGAGAACATAAAAAAATACCATATTGAGACATGATGTAAAAGGACTGCAAAATGCTTTGGGAGCTTAGACAAAAGGATGATCAATAATGACTTAAAAGGTAGAAAAGTGAAATATTTTTTCTAGGGCCTTGCAGCTGGTTATCAAATAAAATTTGATAAAGATGTAAATGAGTTCTAGAATGTATGTTATATATTATGAAATAGAAAATACTCAAAGCGAAATGGGGTGAAGGGGGAAAATAATGAGATTATAGCAAAAAAGAAAGGAAACAAAATTTATATATATAGGGGTTGGGCTGGTAGGGTGGGTAGGGCAATGGGAAAAAAATGAGAATTAAGTTGTGTCATATACTGGTGCAAATTCTCATTGTTGAGTGCAATCATGATGTGTATATGTAATGTACCAATAAAGATTTTTAAAAAAATTGTATTGTTTTCCAGATCTGTGCAACTTGAAATCCTACTATTTCAAACAGAAAACTTTATCTTCAGATAGGGGAAACAGTAGGTGGATACATAAATATTTTGGCTTGAGGACTTGAGATTTTAGGGAGCGGTCACATGAGATTTTCCTTTTACGGAAAATTATATTCACACTCAGAAGGTTTTGTATTTTGCATTTTCAGATTAGGTATGCTCAACTGTTCAAGACTTGCAAAGTTAACTGGCCTCAGATTTTATGATTAGAACTGGAGCTCTACTGCATTCGCAGAAAGGACTTTCTGGATGTTTTTAAGAACCAGAGTAATAAGACAAAAACTTGATCAAGAGGAAAAATGAACTCATTCAATAAATCCAAGATGATCCATGCATCGGAGCAACCAAATGCCAAAAAATCTGTTAGGAGGTTATTGAAATTACTGAAATATATGATGATGATCAAAAATTCTGCGTCAGTGAGGACTGCTCCCGAGGGACGTTGCAGAGGGAGCATCAGTGTGACTTCAGAACAGAAGAATTCATGGGATTCAGAAGATTCATGGGATGAAGGAATCGCCGTGGGTGATGCCAGGGCTTCTGGCTTGAATAGCTAGGTAAGTACTTAGGTGAAATTTGGGGCACAAGAGAAAGGTTTATGAGTGCTCAAGTGGATATGTTGAAGAAATAATTGGTACTCTAGAGATTTTTTTTCCAAAAGCATAGATGTCACATGAAAGGGGACACCATCTACACTCAGAGAAAATATGTAGAATGAGAAGAGATAAAGACCTAAGGCACAAAAGCAAGGGTGATAACAGTAATACGTGTACCTCCACAACCATTCCCCTGGAGTCAACTGAACATAGTAAGGAGGGGCCACGATGAGAAATGCGATGATTTAATTCATTACAAATCTGTGTATATCCTGCATTCCTCCAACAAACAAGAACACAGGTTTATTTTATACACATTTCTATTAGGATCCATATGAAAATATGACAAAGGGCTGAGGGCATCAGGTTGATGAGTTAGGGTAAATGAATATTCTAAAAATTTATGAAAAGAATATTTGCCATGACAACTAATGATCTTATGCTGGCAGTTAAACAGAAACATGATCATTTGAAAGAACGACTTCTCAAAATACTTTGTATTTTCATGGAATGACTGAAATGTTCTGTTGGTTTCTTCTTAGAGATAGTCTGTACAGAAGGAATCATTTAAGTTAGTAAAAATTAGTAAAAAATGACAGAGCACTTCCCTCACTCCTGCCTTACTATTCACACAGATTAGGGCATCCTAACAACTTAGTCTTAGAATTATTGTAATTTACCTTCTGAACTATTCAAAAAGGCTTTGCTCATGAAAAACTCTTGTGGTTATGACATTAAACTGAAAGAACATGTCACATGCTATTTGCGCTTCTTCTTGTTTGAGGAATTGAAAGAATTTTGCAAACCAGGTCCAATAAATTGCTTTCAGACAGTGGTTTGTGACAACACTTCCCCACTGAGTGGGGACTAGAACAGATAAAGGGAGAACAGAGACCAGAGGAGAAAAAGAAGCTAGACAGGCGTCCGCTATTGTCTGAAGTCACCAGAGAAGTGCAGTGTTGCAGGCCTGCGACCTCCTACAGGACGTGTCAAGGCAGAGCTCCCGATTCTGTCCTTCCTGCATGGTCACTGTTTTCCACACATCTGCCATCTGTTAACACAGATGAGCAACCACAAACAAAGCAGCGGAAGTGCAGAGAGTGGGGAAGGAGAGATGAAAGGCAAGAAAAACAGAGATAGACTTCGTGATTTCTGTGCGCTGGAAACTGCTGGACACTTATGTTTCCAGTAGGCGCTCAATAGATGCTTACTTCCCTCCTTCTCATATAATGTGCTGTATGTTATTTGATTAAAGGAAACTGAGTTTTGTAGAGAAAAATACAAGAATGTCCTGTGACCGAGTGTATTTGATCATGTAAGAAACGGATTCACGTGTACTTGGAGATAGAAAGAAAAGCACTCGCAAGACTGGGTCAGCGTATGCAACAGCCATTACATCCAGGCAGGATGCACTCCATTCACAGGAAATATTGCTACCAAAAATTAAGAACTCCATAAGTAGAAGTAGCTACTGGGACAAATTTTCACATACCTTTCCTCTAGGGAAGTGGACTATCTAGGGTGGAAAGGAGCTGTTCAAAAATGAAGTTTCTGTTTTTGTTCTTTTGGAGGCAGAACACAAAATGTGAGATGAAATTAAGGAAAATTTTCTAAGAGAGGTCTTTCTACCTACAGGATTAAAGTATATTCTTAGATTCTCATAAAAGTCTAGAAAAGACTTATGAGACATTAGCTTTAAAGGTTAATAAATCAACAGGTCAGGGAGAGTACCCCACTGGATCTGAAGTCAGGGGGTGGCCTCTGTCCCTTGTCTTTGACCAGGTGCTGTAATCTCTAGATCCTAGCTTTCAAGTGTAGGAAATGACAGATCACTATAATACCTAGAGTACCTGCAAAGGGAGCATTGTGATAATATATTGAATTACTGCATGTGGACAGTTAGCATACGGTCAGATACATGGTAAGAATCCAGCACACATTAATTTATGCTGGCAGCAATGTACTTGCATGAGTCTTAGTATTACTCTAAGCAGACTATAAGTAATTATTGTGATTTTTGATAGAAACATTATGGGCAGTTTGATGTATTTTGGATTTACTTGAATCTGTTGGTTCTTCTGCTTCTTCTTCTCTTTGCCTTGTGTCAAGCACAGATATTTACTGCTTTAAACTTCAGAATATAGCCCATAGGGAGTATAGTTCATAGGTACAGCATTTGACTATAAAACATAGCCTATGATTTTGAAAGTGAATGTAGCTGCTATACCACATGCTATTTACCACATGCTATTTGCCTATTAAAATTCTGTTCATCATAGACTTTACTTGAGTCAAAAATAGTACCAGTTTAATAAAAATTCAAGAAATAATAAAAGTCCCTGGTGTTCAGTTTTTCCAATTAAAATGTTACTAGACCAATAATGAAAGCAATAAGTGCAGAAGTAATCGCAATTCTGCCCACTGGTTTCCAGTCTGACAACCTACAAGGGCCAGAGCTACAGCTCAGTGGTGCCATGCCTGTCTGACAATGATGAGGTCTCAAGTTTGATCCCCTTTATCCCCCAAAAAACAAAAACAAAAAGATTTTACAACTTTAAGCAACTATAGAAAAATGCATCACAGTATGGCAATGAAAAAATGTAAAAAATTTCTGTGGGAATGGAAGACATAGGTGTAAATAAAGCTAATTTTAAGAGTTAAAGATAACTTGAAAATACATTTTCAATATCAAGTGCATCAAAAAAAATACTTTGGAAAAATTTTAGATAACCTGTATTCTGTATCAAAGTTAACTTCTAGTTGCTTTATGGGTTATTTAAATAATGTAAAAAACAGCTGAAAATGGGCTACCAGACCTTGTAGGGGGCAAGAACTTTCAAATGTTTGAAGATAGAGCATGGCACAGGAAAAGGTCCAACAGATGTGAATATAAAAGCATTAGTTTTATTTATACAGTAATAACTCTGAGAGACATGCCACATTTACATAAGAAAATTAAGCCAAGAGAAGCAAAAGTTCAAAGAACACCCTTTACAGAGCCACGTATCACCTAGGCATGTTGACAAAGGTGCCCTGTTGTCTCTGCCACTGGCTCGCACACTCCAGATCCTGCTCCCTACACTGTTACTGACGCACCTTCCGTCTGCTCCAGCCCTTGGAAAGGGCTCCATCTCCACACTGCGTTGATGTGCCTCTCAAAGCATGCACAGTGGGTGACAAGTCTCAAGAGTCAAAGAGTGTGTTTCATAACTCTGCTTCATCTGACTTCTGATACTGAGCAGGTTATTCTCAGAAAACAGAAGAGCAAAGTGCATGTCTACGGATATCCTTGTCCGTGTTATCTAATGAAGGAAAAAAGAAAAAAGGGGGCAATGGGGGAAAGGGAGGGAAGAAGGGAGAAAAGGAGGAACTAACCTGAATGCAAAATAATAAGATGGTCTATCAATTAGATTATTACATTTTACAGGTAATTTTGTAGACGATGCAGTCACTTATGAAATATTTAAATGAGCTCTAGCCTAACAGCTTCATTCAATGCCTGCTTAAGGACCTCCCCTTCAGGTGCCGATCTAAGCTTCTGGGACGTGAACTACAATAAAACAGAGTGATAATGTGGAGGGGAAACCACACCTCTACAGTGACGAATGTTACAATGGATCACTCAGAGGGCTGGAGGGGAGTTTTGGGGGTTATTTCAGGTTGAATGATCTGAGAGTACCTGAGTATGGATTTCTCCTCCAACTTCTGCTGTGATTAGGAAGCTTGGACAAAGCACGCCTGAGGAAGGTGAAGAGGATGAGCTCACTGAGCAGAGGGTGGCTGAGTGTTAGAAAGAGGAGACATGAGGAAGAGACCCAGATGTTATTGTCCCCTTGATGGGAGAGCATGAGATGGCCTGGGGGAGTACACCTGGAGCACTTCAGCAGGTGTGTCACTGAGCTGTGGCGAGCTCAAGTATTTAGAAATGGAAGGTATAAAAAGGAGCAGCCACGAGAACTGAGAAGAAGCAGTTAGTGAGACAGCGGATGGGTGCAGTTACAGAAACCATGAAGAGGCAGTTAGCAGTCTCGTGCACAAGATTAATGCAAGAAAAGAACAAAAAAGTCACTGGAATTTTGACAGAGTCCATTAGGGTTTTGAAATTAAAACAATGGGAATGGAAACACGTCCAAGATAGTTAGGGAGAAAGCCTGGGTAACTGGTGTAGACAGAAGGAAGAGACAACTTTTTGGCTGAGATTACCAGAAAGGGCACAACAGAAATGGATCATGAATGCGAGAAATGTGGAGGTCAAAAAGGATTTTTTAAAAAATTGAAGTAAAGAGTATATCTGTTTACTGTTGTGAGTGGTTCTGTTGAGAGAGAAATGGGAGATTCTGGAGTAAGAGTTTAATTAGAAGAGAAAAGCCCTGCAGAGGATTGGAGGGGAACGGAATGAAAACCCCAGCCTGGACAAGTCTGGGGACACTTTTTCATCAGGAAGTTCTGGGGACATGTATATGAAGACATCTACACTCTTTTTATTTGTTCATATTGATTCTGTGGAACAATGAATTTCAGTGTGCCAGCTTCACATATGCCTATAACATCTACTTTCTAAGGATGACTTTGATTTTATATATGTATTTGTCAGGCTGTAGGAAACGCAAGTGACTGCAGACTTAACAGTGGGAGTGTCATGGCTAAAACTCACTTGTTGCTGCTTGGGAGATCTTAGTGGGTGAATACACCTATGGGCTCCTGGCTTACCCAGGCTCTGCTCCTGGGAGCCACACACACTTCCCAATATGGGAAAGTACACGTGTACCTGACAGAAGCATGGTGCTGGTGTATTTTATTTTCCATAATGCTCAGGGAAAAATACACCAGAAATGTTATATGGAGCATTATGTGGGTAAAAATCCTGGTTTGCCACTTTTGCACATCTGCACACATTTTGCCATTCCTTGTACCAAGTGGGTATAAAGATTGCTTCATATATCCCCCAGGCATGGCTGGACTACTATAACACCAAAGTGTAAACTGACAGTAGTAATGTATGGCAGGTGAATTTTTAACCCACTGTAATGTCGCTAGGGTTTCAAGTAAGGATATGGATAAATCTCCTAGTATCTCTTAATATCAGTTTTTATAATAAATATATTCTTTGAAAAGTAAATTCCCAAAAATCTCCTAAATCAAGATATCCCCACTGATTACCAGCAAGAAAAGATAACATACAACTGTTTAACAAATATACAAAAAACATGAGCTAATTTTGAAAATGTGGTGGTCTTGATGTAAAATATTATAGACCAATCTCTTTTATAATTCTTCAGGTACTTAGCAAATGCCTAGATAGTCTTACTGTTAGTATACAGTATCAAATTAATGAATATCAAAACTCGTAATACTCAAAATAATATACATTATAGAGGTAGCATCACTATTCCTTTTTTTTTTTTTTTGAGACAAGGTATCCCTTTGTAGTTCAGGCTGGCCTCGAACTAAGCAATCCTCCTCCTCTGCATCCCAAGTGCTTGGATTTCAGGTGTGAACCATAGTGCTCGGCATTGTGGTATGTGATTACTGGGGATTGAAGTCAGGACCTTGTGCTTGCCACACAGGTGCTGGAACCACTGAACTAAAGCTCTGCCACCCACTACTCCTATTTTATACTTGAGAAATCTGGGGCATTGAGAGGTTAAGCAACTTGGTTGTGTGAGAACCAACTTGACATAAAACAGCCATTTTGTTAAAAGCCTCCACTTTGTATCCTGTAACCTCCCTGTGAACCCCAGAACTTGTCTCCTTGGCCACTGTCCACCCAACCGTGCGTGCGGCCACAGATTGTGTTTTTAGAACATACTATTCTGTAGTAATCACTGACCTAATCATTGCTCTTGGCTTTTGTAATGATTCACTTCTGCACTTTAATAATAGAATAAGTTAATCGCTCCTGCTTAGAAACCTCCTGGTAACAGGTGTGTATGTGTATGTGTGTGGGGGTGGTTGGTAGATTTTGCCTTTAAGTACTGTGTTTCAGTTTACTTCTACACCTTCCTCAGTATGGAGGATTGGCCCCTGGAGCTGGGTAATGAAGCTCTTGGTTGGACTTTAAGATCATATCATGTCCTGAGAGATTGTTGCTTGGTGGGACTTGGTGCCAACATCTGTGCCCACACAACTGAAAAATCAGAAAGCTAAAATTGAAACTCAGGCATTCTGATACCAAAATCATTGCTCTTAAACTCTCTAATGGTAGCCTAATCTCGTTTTAACAGCAAATTTACAATATGTATAATTATTCTATATTTAACATCTAAGAGAAGTTAAGTACTTTTAAGGTCATACAATTTAAGTGAGTTGGCAAATATTCAAATCTGGATCTTTCTGCAAGTGTGAATTCTTAGCCCTTGGTACTATAGATACCTCAGCTGGGTAGGAATATTTTAGGCAGTCAGACAGGGCTGTCCTCAAGGGAGTCAGTTTAGAAAATGAGAATCATTGTAACTATGGCTAGAGGCGCATCTGTTGAGGGCCAGACCCTAAGATACAGGAGAAATGAACACACCTATAAGGCTCCCCAAGGATAAGCAATACACTGTAATCACTATAATCAGTATCACCTGATCAAATAAAGTCTTGGTTGATATCATTTAAGTGAGTGACCAGGACCTTCTGACTCATTTCTCCCATAAAAGGTCCTTGTTCTTTCTATGTATACTTATTATGTGACCTATTGCCCATTGGATCAACACTACCCAAGCTTATCTTATTGGTTGATTATAGTTTTGTCCCATATTGTACCCACCTCATGATTTTGTACCAACTTCATGATTTTGCTCAATAAAACTTTCTCTGGAGAGAGTGGCCCAAGGCAACCCACTCAGGACCCCTTCTGCCTCTCAGGAGCTATCTCTCAATAAATATTTCGTATTGTTTAACCTCCACTGTTTCTTAGAATGCCTTCTTTGATATTGGGAACATGAACTCAGCATATAGGACATCTAGCAGTTTGGGAGTTACAGTATTTCTCCTATATCATTTGAAGGTTCTGTATTGTTAGTGCTATGAATTGATTCCATCATGAATAGAGACCAAACATTTTTGGAAATAGTAAAAAGGTTACATGTTTTATGACATCAATTTTGGGTAAATATGACAAATAAAAAAGAAAATTTTTGATAATTAAACACTGCAGGCATGAATTAAAAAAATACTGGTAGTTACACATCTCAGGAATTTCTTAATCTTGCTGTGTTATTTCATATGAAATCCTTTTTGAGGACCTGAATAAAAATACATTTATCTTATGATATTTTCAAAAGTAATTATACTCATTGAGTATAAACTAAGCTTTACAGCTAGGATTAAAAATTAAATAAAGAAAGGAAACTGGGAAGGAGGAAGAAAACTATGTAGAAAGATTTTGCAGTTTTGTTCATTTACATTTAGACAAATAGGATCATATTATATGTATTTTTCTTATGCCCTTTTCTAATTCAGCACATACTGGGAGTATATTCTATATTAATAAGTATTATGTAAGTCTTTCATTTCTATATTATATTCCATTGTTAAATTTTTGTAATTTTCCTCTATCATTGGATTATTGCATCACATGTAGTTTTCTAGGGTTATATGTAAAAAAAGATGTCATGGATCAAGTGGTTTAAGCAATAGAAATTCTTTTTTCCACAATTTTGATGACTAAGGTCCAAATCAAGGTGAGGATAAGTTTAATTTCTCCTGATGCCTTTCTCTTTGGCTTTCAACTAGTCACTTTCTTGCTATGCTCGAGTGTCCTTTCTCTGTACAGTATGCATATCTGTGAGGTTCTTTTCTTTTCTTAAAAGGACACTGTCCTATTAGATTAGTACTCCACACTTGTTGAATGTTAATTACTCCCCTAAATGCTCTGTTTCTATATACATTACTACATTGCCATTACCCAGTGGAGCCAGACCTACACACATGTTTTTGTGGCAAAGGAGCATCACCCAGTTCCTACTTGCAGCAGTATACATCACAATATGCTAAGTTACAAAGTGATTTTTCTCTGTTGCTTCCTTAGGAGATAATACTAACAGGATTATTGTTATATTAAAATCAATATCATTTTAAGGCTTTATCTATGAGCTATCAAGTTCATGACCAAAGTGTTTTAAAAGATTTTTCCTTTTGAATTTCTCCCATTATTTCAAGGAGCCATGTACACACATATATATGGTACATACATATCTACCTATATACAACACAAATGCTCTAAGTCTGATTGAACTAAACCTTCACTGAGCCCATTGGCTACTGACTATAGACAATAACTGGTGAGTGGATGCAGACTACTAGTTTCCTTGATCAGACCACTAGTAGGTACTTTGCTGGTGAGTTGCATCTGAATTCTGTGGAACAAAGGAGAACTCTGTGAGGATAGAAAGGAGTTAACATAGCCCAAGGATGCATTCAGTTTCTTCTAGAATGTTCGCTGCCTTTATTATGAACTATTCTTGTTTGCTTCTTCAGATTACAGAAATGGAAAGATAAAGCCTAGTTTATGCCATTGCTGAGCAGGAAGAGCAGGGCAGAGGAAGAGAGAGAGCTTGGAGGTATGCTCAGGAAGGCTATGAGACGCTGTAAGCTAATGCAGCTAGAGCAGAGCCTTTCCTACTCAGCATTCTCTCTATAGATGTATTCTGCTGCCGGCTGCCGGCATTGGATTACCATGAGGAATTCAATATGGAATCACTTCTTCCTCTACTGCATTTTGCTTTGGAAGCTGGTATCTACACAATTGGGTAAATATTATAATTTAGAGGCAGACAAGACTCTCAAATGGAAATAGAAAAAAAGGAGGAAGTGCTTTCACACGGATAATAGAGAGCTTATTATAACTCCTGGAATACAGGCGTAGTTTAATATATTGGGCATTCTGAAGTTTAATGCCATTTCGCTGGGTGAAAAAAATATCATGGGAAAGATGCCAACAAGAGAAAGAAAACTTGGCCTGAGAAGGAAAGGCCATTTCAAAGGGAAGAATACAGAGCTGGTTATATTTAATACTTTCTACTACTAAATTTTACCTCAATTAAATCAACAAAGAAAGAGTATTGAAAGGTGGAAAATTAAAATTACAAATGAGCTGTAGGATATAATATAGGACAAAAACATCTAGAAGCCTAGAGATAAACCAGTGTAATTGTAACCAGCTGTGCAGCCTCAACAAAGTACCTAGCCTCTCTTAGTTTTAGTCTCCTCTCACACAATAGGAAGAAATGAATACAAACAAGCATAACTTCCAGGCTTCTGTGACTTCACAGACAAAGGGCCTAGTACAGTACACAACACACAGGATTCACTGCACAAACAGGACCTTCCTTCCACTTCTGAGAGCAGGAAGAGGACTGTAAATTTTAAAAATGCCTTTCAGTCCAGATGTAGAATTAAGATGGTCAGCTGAGAATCTCTGAAACAAGGACAATGATGTCCTGAAGAGTACAACAGTGATCACAAGCATGACAAGATTAGGCCCAGAGGCTGTCTGATTCCAACAGATTTGTTAAATGGTGAGGTCATAGATACTGGATACCTGGGACAATGAACATAACAGAAACTTAGGAGAAAAGAAGATATGGAAAGTGGGTAAGGTGAGGATAGGATGCTGGAACAAAGACTCCAGATACTGAAGTAAATAAAGCAAAGGAGATAAGGAAAATTCTTAGCTGGTCTTTGTTTATGGGAAGAGCAATTTGGCTCACAACAGATACATAACTAGAATGACTAAGAAGGATAATAGCACAAGTATGAACTGAATACGTACTCGTGGATGAGAATAGCCATGTGTCAGAATTCATCTTAAGAGATTAAAACAAAGATCTATAAACCGAAACAAATTGATCACATTTTCCAAGAAAGAAATGACCTTGATATTAATCTGCATCATTTGGTGGGTCATCAGGAAAGCTTTGTTCTTTTCTACTTAGAATGATGACAGAAACAAGTGCTTCAGCGTACTCATTTGGGCTCAGGGCTTTTCCATCAGAGTTATCACCATCTTCATTCTGGCAGGACAGTGCTGCTATCATCCAGCTAAGCTAAAAACTGGGGTTTTCATTTCCTACATATATTTGTATAAGTATTTTAATCCACATTAAAATAAAACAGACAAGGGGATAAATACAATATTCATTTTAATGATAAAAAATAAAATATGAGGCCTATGTATCCTCATTAATATCCATTAGAAACTTTCTAAAATATTAAGACAACTTTAAATGTTCCTTTTGGCTTTCTTTTCTTTTTCAATGCTGGGGGTCAAAACTAGTTTCTTGTGTGTGTTAGGCAAGCTCTCTACCATTCTCAGTCCAGTTTCTTATCATATTAACTGAATAATATATGCTCATTGGAAACAAAAAACTCAGGAAATAGAAGTTAACAAGACCAGAAAGATAAATAAAATATAATCTACTGCCACTACCTTAAGACTTTTTAGAATTGTATATTGCCACTAAATCCTTTTCCCCATGTAAATATACACATATCGGTAAGAAGCAAAGTGCTTTCAAATCTACATTTTTTGTTCTATGTATTCTAAACCTTTTGCTGTATTGTTAATGTTTTTATCAAAATAGTTTTTAAAACATTTATAACACATGCCTTTCATAATACTTGCACTTTCTCATTATCCCAGTCAGTTGAGACAATTGTATGCAGTTTTACCCTTTTGGAAGTTATATGTTACAAATACAGTCGTTAAACTGACATGCGTTTTGAGCCCTCTGCAATTCTTTCACTTATTCTTAAATTGTCTCTCTAGAATCATATTCTCTCCTTTCTTTTCCCCTTCTCCTACCTGACTTGTTTCCCCAAAGGAGACCGTAGGGTAATAGGAGAATAAAACAGCACCATAAATAATGGTAATAACTATCTTTGCCAAATAAAAACACTACAATTTAGAAGAGAACTTCTTCAATTAGTTTTCCAATATACCTTCATAGGTGAGAGAAAAAGAATTAACTGATCCTTCTATACATATTTTTAAATTTCTTTCTCTTCTCAAGATAAAGTAAAAAGGTGGGGATATATTTTATTTCTCTTTACAAACTGAAAACGAAAAGCAAAAATCAAGAATGGACAGAGTATCTGGTTGTCATAAACTTAGTTTGTACCTGAACAAAGACTCATGCAGAATTCTGAATCCCAGACTTGTACATTTGTACTGTGTCAAACCAACCCCTAGAGGAGGTGAGGGAGTTCGGGGAGTCCCATCTGTGATTTGGTGCCTAGACAATGACGGCATGAAAAGAACATTTGTCAAGTCAAAGGAATGAGAGTAAGCGATAGAATCAGACACTGTATCTGACAAGAACACCCGTCCTGAGAAATGAGAGTGAAGGGACATGATAATTTATCCTTTTCTTCCAAGCAGAGATAGACTCATTCTTTGATTCGAATATTACACACATGGCTGAACTGGCTTCCAGCACAACTCCTCAGAAGCAAAGCGCAAATAGTGACTTCCTAAAAGTGCGAAAACAAACATTTTGAAGGGCGGAACGTACTCCTCCTGTCTTGGAGCTGCACTTTCCACAGGTTCACAAGGTTGAGAGGAAAGAGTCTTTTAATGTAATGTAAAAGCCAGAAAACCTTCTTAATAGTATTTCTCTCCATCATATTGACATTGTGAGTAGGTATCAGCACTCAGGGATGCAATATCTGGGTTGAAGCTCTTTTACACTGGACAGACTAGCTTGGGCGCATACTATATTATATGCATTTGGGGATGTTTGGATGGAGAGTTTGAATTCAATAACCTATCTGCTAACCTAGGTATCAGGCACACAAATGCAGACACATACACACAAGCACACATACACACTCACACAGAGAGAGTAAATGAGAAATGTGACAAAAAGCCAGTATCACTTGCTTACTTTGGGGGACATCTGTTACGATGAGGAACTGGCAGAGATGGTCATGGAGAGTCACAGTCATAAACAAGTAAGTTTACAAAGGAAAGAGTCCTTCTGATAATCAGGCCCAAGTGTTTCTTTCTACTTAAGGGTAAATAAAGTATCTAAGGAATTCACACTGGCTTTTATAGGCTTTTGCTTCAGTGACATTTGCTTATACACTGAGAGAGAAGAAAGTTTACAAAGTATTTAAGACTGAGGTTGGAGTACTGATAATTGTAACCCAAATAAGGAAAAACAGAAAAATAAGGATGAATCCCAATCAATTCTCTCATTGAATACTCAGTAGCATTTTTCCCTTTGGGTTTATATTTTTCTCACCCTCTGGGTTACATTTCACGTATTAAACGCAGAAAACATAATGAAAGAATCTGTTGACTGTAACTGAAATGAATATATCTAATATATTTTCCAATGCTTACTGTGTGTATGACCTCATTAGATTCACACACAAAAAGGGTTGAATTGGAAAAAAACTTTTATGACCATTCATAACTTTCCTTTTGGAATTCATTGGTCATTCTTTGTTTCAGTCTTATGGCAGGCAGTAAAGTATCATGTATATTGAGATTCAGAGCACAGCAAACCCTCTATGCTGCAAAAGGTTTTGTGGAAGGTTTTTGGCTCCTTTGTCAAAGATGAGGTGACTCAGTGTATCTGGAGTTATTTCTGGATCTTCTAATCTTCTCCACTGATCTTCATGTCTGTTACTTTGCCATTACCATGCAGTTTTTACCTTTGTAGTATAGTTTCAAGTTGGGGATTGTAATACCATGCCCCCATGTCCTTGTAGCTTAGAATTGCTTTCACTATTCTAGGTCTTTTGTGCTTCCAGATGATATATTCTGAATATATAGTATCTACCTCACCTATATCCTTATGAGAATTTAAAGTATTAAAATGTCTTTGTACTTTGTGAGATAAAGTATTTAAACATATTAACTGTGGAAAAATGCCTTTGCCTACTAATTATGAATACATAATATAAATAATTAATGGAACACAAGAGAAATCATTTGAAGCTGTAAATTATCCTGTTAAAATGTCATGGTGAATGTCTACAAATCATGCCTACAATATTCAATTTCATACAGAAAATTCATTTTATCAAATGTTTGTGGAGTTATACTTTATGTTTATTTTCAATCCTTATATTAATTACTGGAAGAGCAACAGCTATCAGGCAGAGGGGGCTGGGGAGCATATGTGCATGCTGTGGGGCAGAATATCCACTGATAAGAATGTTCACAGTTAGCTGAAACCTCCTTAGCAATGAGCACATGTAGGCCCAGTGTAACTAGGTTTTCTCATTTTAAAGAAGAGGTAGATAGTGTGATATTTCTTATACTGTCAAAAGTATAAAATATGACCACATACACAATTAACATTATAAAATTAATAGTTTTTCTATGGACTAATAATGAGAAAGCAAGGAGAAATACATTTACAGTAACTTTAAAATTTAAATAAAATAACTAGGATGCCTAGGAATAAATCTAATCAAGGAGGTAAAAGATTTGTACAATAAAATTGAGGAGGACCCTAGAAGAAAATAGACAGATCTCTTATGTTCATGGACTGGTAGATGTAATATTGCTAAAAATGGCTATATTGCCAAAAACCATCTACAGATTCAATGCAGTCTCCATCAAAATTTCATAGGTACTCTTTATAGAATCAGAAAATGCAATCTTAAAATTCAAGAGATCCAGTTGATAAAATAATACCAAAAATACCAAGGTTGAAGGTTTCTCAGAGTCCAATTTTAAATTATACTGCAAGCCCATAGTAACAAAAACAGCATGGCAGTGACACAAACATAGACACAGAAACCAACCAAATAGGAGTAGAGCACACAGATACAAATCTATTCAACTAAAGTCATTTGATTTTTGACAAAGAAACAGAAGATATACACTGGAGAAAAGACAACCTTTTAAAAAAATAATGTTGGGAAAATTATATATCCATCTACAGATTTAAACTATATTCTTGTCTTCTACTCTACACAGAAATTTATTCACAATGATTCAAAACCTTAGGAATAATATCTGAAACTTTGGAACTGCTAGAAAAAACATAAGAGAAACACTTGGAACAATAGCTACTGGCAGACTTCCTCAATAGATTACCAACAGACAAGAAAAAAAATAACAAAAATCAACAAACAATAATAGCAAAAATCAGCCAAATGAAAATGTTTTTTAATAGCAAGGAAAACAACCAACTGAATAGAGAGATGACAGCATGAGATAAAAATTGCCATTCTGATAAAGGATTAATATACAGAGTAATATAAATAATTCAAAAAACTTAACAGCAAGCAACTGAATATCCCACTAAACACCTGGGCAAATTAATTGAATAGACTCATCTTAAAAGAAGACATACAAATGGCCAATAAGTACATAAAAATATTTAAGATCTTTAGCCATTAGAGCAATACAAATCAAAACTGCATGTAGATGCCATTACGCTCCAGTCAGAATGACTACCACAAAAGCAACAACAACAACAACAAAAGCAATAAGTGCTGGTGATGACTTAGGGCGCATGACAAGGAACTGATGACCATCACGTTAAGCAAAATAGACTCAGAAAGAAACACCACTTGCTTTGCCCAATATGTGAAATCTAAAAGAGATAACACAAAAGTACAAGTGAGGTTATTAGATAAAAGGAAGGGAATAAGTGGGGGAGAATGTAGAGGAGGATAGGGAGGGGATGGATATTATAAAAATAAATGCATGTATGAAAATACCACATTGAAACCAATACTTAAAAAACTAATGGTAACAAATGAAGATACTTTAAAAATTATAAAAGCTTTGATTAAACGTGTTTCAAAACACATTGTGCAGAAAACACTGATTTTTACTAATATTTTACTCAAGTTTGCAAACAGGTCCTTGAAGTGAATTTGGGCCTAAACCGTCTGTTTCTGATCACTGATCCACACGAGCAGACTGCACATCAATTTCAACCCTAAAACTCACTAACTCAATAGTTTTTGTTAAAAAATTAATACCCCAGACCTCCTTTTTCTGATTGCAAAGGAATAAGAGGAACATCTGCTTCACTAGATGATTGTGAAAGTTGAAAAAAACCAATGCAATGTGAATGAAAGCAGTCAGCATTTTCCCCTTTTCTGAATAATTTAGAAAAGTAGGCTGTTATTTCATTCCTTTGATACTTGCTATACTCAGAGCATATCAGATTCCTGATTATTAAGGGGTCAGAGCTATACTATTTGTTGTTGGAACACATTTTACTTGAATAATTAGAAAAGTCTAAAACTATGGATTTCTCCTCTTCTTCCAAAGAGTTAAGATGCTTCATCATCAAGTCTGAAACAATCTCCTGAGTGACCCAGGGGACAGTGTATCTTTGTACATTCTGTCTCCTGAACAGAACTCTCTTCTACTACCTCATCTTAACTCCTTTCTGTCCCTCATAAGGTTGTTCCAGCATTTAAACACATCAAGAAGTGGTTAATGATTACACCAGGTGATCTGAGAATAGATTGATTTTGCTCAGCTAACAGTTGATTATACAGCTAAAGGTCAGCATGCCACAGCAAGAAGAATTGACAAAATAAATGTAAACATTTAATGTTTTCAAAATAGACAAACTGTGAAAGGTCATTAAGCAAATGATCAGTGACTGGCTAGAAATATGAATCTTGTTTCTGTTCTAGGGGCCTTTCCTAGCTCAGTTAGGCTGGATCTTAAAAGCCACAACTAGAGAGAAAGAAGAAAAGCATAAAATCATGTACCACAATCAAAAGAGGGTGGAACAGTGTATGTAGTCAAGTCTTTAAAAAATTTACAAGTCCTCTTTACAAGTCCCAAGTAAAGAGCACTAGAATGAGTGAGGTATGTTTCTGGAACACTTACGACCATTGGGTCTTTAAATCTGTAGTTGAAAGAAACTTGAAAGTCACACCAGTGACAGAAGAATTGATTTTCTTCTTTGGAGGCTGATAATTTCCTTTCTCTTATTTGCAAGAGTAGCATGCAACTTGCAAGTCTAAATATGAACAATCTAGCTAAGAGAACAAGAGCAGTACGATATTCCTTCTAATTGGGGGGGAGAGGTTCCTTGGTCCTTTTCTAAAAGACAGGCTTTAGTTTTATTTTACTAATATTTTGGATATCTGACTCAAAATACTGCAAATTCTAAATTTTATGGCCCATTTTAAGTGAAGTATTTTAAAATTAAAAGAAATCAGTCCTAGGGATATTGATGACAGAGATTTAATCTTCATCTCCTTCACCAAAAAAATTAATGAATTGATTCATTTATAAAAATAAAAGTTGGGCCAGGGATTTAGCTGAGTGGTTCCGGCGCCTGTCTTGCAAGGGCTTTGTGTGCGGAGATTCATGCCCAGCAGCAGTCAGTACACCTACCACACTGCTGGGCGTGGTGGCTCACGCCTGCAATCCCAGCACTCAGGAGGCAGAGGCACGAGGATTGCTGTGATGTGAATTTGAGGCTGAGCTCAGGGCCAGCCTGAACTACAAAGCGAGACCCTGTCTCAAAAATAAATAAATAAATAAAATAACGTTATGATAAATAAAATAATGTACATTATGAATACACATCATCATCTCATTCAACATTGAGAGTTTGTACCAGAATATGACATGACTTCATTCTTATTTTTCTCTGCTCAATGCAGCTATAAACTATACATTCCTTAAAATAAAAAATTCAATGACTAAGTATTTACTACTTCAATACTCTGTATTAGACACAGGAAACAAAGACTGAGGCAGTGGACTCAGAGTAGTTTCTGCCTTTGGCTCCAGGGAACTAGAGCTGCATAGGTGATGGTGAAATCTCAAAAATTCCACAGTATCCATTTTCATAATCTAAATTATGTAAGAATGTCATAAGAGAGTTTGGGCTGTATAATGCTTATCTTCAAAATATCTAAGTCCTTCTTTCTGTCTTGTTAGAATCAACTAGCCAAATTAGGAAGTTGTACATCTTCATGTGAATTCTAGCAAGGAGTTTTTATAAATTCCCCAAATTAGCTCTCAATATATAAAAATTTGGTGTTGATTTTTTGGTCCCAATGCAATGGCTTATTGATAGAATGACCTCGAGGCCTAAATGTTTTAGAATGACATTCATTTTAAAAATTCTAATTGATCACATTAGTATTCTAGCACTATAACTCTCAACCCTGTTTTGGAAAATATATTTAAATTTTTCATGTATAACATTGTAAGGTTAAGGGCCTTAAATATGGATCAACGATGGCTATAGTGTAAGGACTGAGTTTATTTGTGGATGATCCCTCCCTCTCCCATATGAAATGCTATGCAAGAAATGCCAGATAAGGAAAGTGGGTGAGAAACATTTGGTTGGTTTACATTTTTAATGTGGTTATACTGGAAAGCTTTTTCAAGGGGAATATTTCCAGGTAGAAACAGAAGGCATGATGAAAATATCATCCTCACTTTTCTGCACATGCTTATGGCCATTTTTAGTCACAGGAACCTCAGCAAAATTTCCTTACTGAAAAGTAATGCCAATGCGTGGTCTACGGACCAGACAGTATCAGCAAAACTTGATCAGAGTTAGTTCTCCGTGCATATTTTAACTGCAGCTGGACTCCAGAATTTCAAGAATTGCAGTAAATACCATCATCCTGACTTCAGTGCCAAACAAAGAGAATGAAGTTGTTTTCCTCCTACTGAATTTTCAGTGTGTCAGCAGCTTAGGCACCCACAGAGCTGGTTGCCCCTGGTGGCTGGGAGGTATGCATGCCTCTGTCAGCCAGAATTCCCCTTCCTCCAAGTCACTCTTTATATGTTTAATTTCAAAACTTCATGAAAGCAAAATGCTGTTTTATTTGTATTTGAAGTACACTATATTTTCATTTGGGCTTACTTTTAAATATAAATATGAAGGGTTTTTTATGATTAGTGAATTTGGTAGTGTGTATTTCCCCCACAGCAAAATAGCTATGAGTGTGTACAGAATTAGATGCTCACAGTAATTGATTATTAACTTATTTAATAAACTATGGTGAATCTGAAGGAACCATGTACTGATGTGACTACTTCTAACTTGAAATTTAGTTTTTTGAAGGGAATAAAAGGAGTCATAGAAGTGTTTATTCCTTTCTTTTTCTAGTAAGTGGTCAATGATATTTAATAATAGACTATTACATGCTGTACTTTGTACATTTTTAAGATTTTGATTTTCATTAAAATCTTAATATCATGAAATGCCTATAAATGCATATAAATGTAGATAGTAAAAATGTATACAAAGGAAATATATATAAACAGAATCTACTTTGTTCCACAGTTGGTTTACCTGTAGTGCTGACATATGTGCTAGACAGGGGTCCCATCTCTGCAATACACTCCCAATCCTCTATCTATGTAAAAGGGCAGAAACTGTTCCAATCTTTACAAAATTTTTTTTAATTTAAATCTTTATTAATACGTTATGAATACACATCATCATCTCATTCAACATTGAGAGTTTGTACCAGAATATGACATGACTTCATTCTCAGTTTTCCCTCCCCCCCACGCTGCAACCCCCCCATCTCCTACATACATAATCTTTATTTCCTTTTTTCTTTATTACTGTCACATTCTTTTTCCCCTTATTATTTACCCCTACATCCTCTTTTCTTTTAAATATTTTCTATTTTGCAATATCAACTATACATACTACAACTCATTTACAACTTCATCTTCTCATACCAGAGAAAAGATACGATATTTACACATCTGTGACCTATTTATTTCACTTATGAGGATGTCCTCAAATTGTTCCAATCTTAAGGCAAAGCACATCTGGGCTTCAGTACAGTCTTTTCACACTCATTCCTCCCGTCAGCCAGGCAGTGAGCTGGTCTTCACAGCACACACATGTGCTCAGACATTCCTTATTAGCTGACGAGCAAAGGAGTGTCATTACCTGTCCTCCCAGAGCTCATCTAGTGGAGGGAGAATCAAGAAAACAGAGGGTTCTAAAATTATTACACAAGCTAAAATATTGCATAGTTTCTCTTACGATATACATATATATATATATACATATATATCATAATATAAATATATATAAAAATATATATATATCTCAAAACAGAAGACAGGTAAATAGGAAGTATGGAGAAATTCAAATATCTCCTCAAATTACTTATTTTGTTTCAAATATATCTTAATATAGGGTCAGGGATTTAGCTCAGTGGTTCTGATGCCTGCTTTGCAAGTGCAAGGTCCCAAGTTCGATCCCTGGTAACCACATAAAATACCGGGCGTCATGACTCACGCACACCAGCAATCAGTACCACATACCACAGTGCCAGGTGTGGTGGCTCACGCCTGTAATCCTAGCACTCTGGGAGGTAGAGGCAAGAGGACTGTTGAGTTTGAGACTGAGCTCAGGGCCAGCCTGAACTGCAAAGTGAGACCCTGTCTCAAAAATTAATAAATAAATAAAATAATGCTAATATATATATGGTGACTTGTTTTATTTATGCCACTAGCTTCTCTTAGTCCATTGGAAAAAAAGCTTTGTGCTAGTATTTGTTTCTTCTTTTAAGAGTATTTTTGGTCTATGTCTTGTACCCTGAGTAACTATTTTTAAGATTACGATTCACAATATATTATGTATTGTAATTCTCTTATTATTCTTATTAAATTTTATTTTATTTTCTCATAAAGAATTTTAAAAAGCAACTTTTAATAAAAACTCATCCATGGGTTCAGAGAGCAAATGAAGAAATATTTTAAGGAAGCCTCTCCAAAGAGTTAAAGTACAAACTTTAAATTTCAGACTTAAAGTATAAGATGACTCCAACCATTCATGTTTAAAAAGGGGAAAAATCAGAAGACCAGGTTTTCATTTGGGATCCATTACATATTAATTTACTGAATATGATGAAAACATGATATGATTTTTAAAGATCCAGCATTTATACATTTGTACAGTTTTAAGATTGTGATAAAGTCCAAGAAGTCTTAAGAGAGCTAATGTAGGTGGTTTAAATATGTTCCAGTATAGGACAGAGGTTAACATTATGGGATGCATCTCTATTATAATAGGTAGGGAAAAATAACATACATCTGAAAAAGATTTGTTTTTGGTTTTGATTTTTAAATTGCTATTGATGCACCTTGGGAACTTCTCAGCAATTCAAACAGGGATTCAACTCAGTTGGGTAAAATTCATTCATTATCAACAGACAAGATGACCACAGAGAATTTAACACCTATTGTGAGACGCAGTGGCAGATCAGGAAAGAAAGCTCATATTTCCTGAAAATAATGCCTGGCTCACAGCTGCTGGAAATCAAGCAGGATCTACTTGTATTAAAAAAAAAAAGTAGTTAACATCAAAATGTACAGACCTCTAAACAAAGGAAAAAGTAGCTTGAGCCATCTAGAAAAATGCACACACAAATTAATAGGTTAGAAGAGATATATTTATTGACATGAAAAGATGGCCATCATACATAAAATAAATATGTGACAATGCTTAAAATATGATTGATTTATCAAATAATATTTCTGTTCATTTCCATATACATATGGGGAAAATATAAATAGTCCAAAATGATAGTAGTAATGATTTCTTAATAGTAAGTTTATGAGTGATTTTCATTTTCTCTTCATACATTTCAGCATTATGTCTTTTCTTCTACAATAAGGATTTTTTTTAATGTAAAATTTTTAAATATAAAATTTTGTTTGGTAAATAATTGTTTAAACAGGTTATCTTTAGTGTAGTAGGTTCTCCTTTTCCACAAGCTAGTTGATTAAGAAGGACACTGCTTCCAAATGGAAAATGGTATTTTAGAGGCATAATTCACTAATTATCCAGAGATGAATTATCAGAGGGCCTTATAAAGTGTAAGCCTAGGGCATTAATAATTTTAAAAATACTAAAATATTAGAATATTTTGCTGAACAAAATTGATTTTCAATATTCCATAAAAGTGTCATAGCATTTCTCCTGGAAAACATAAGAAATTTGTTGAACTGAGATACATTTATCTCTTACCTTCTCATCACTTTATTTTTGAAATCATGTAGGGGGAGTGATGCTTAGGACATCAGTAGGAAATGAGTAAACATTTTTCAAGATGGAGGACTCGTAGGAATCGTACTCACAAGCAACATTGTATGTATTACCTCTGTGTATTAGTCACTATTCTATAGCTGGAACAAAATACTCAACACCTGAAACTTAAAGGATGGGTTTACTTGGCTCACAATTGCATTCGATTCAGTCCATGGTCAGCTGGCTCTAGGACCAGAGAGAGAGAGAGAGACAGAGACAGAGACAGAGACAGAGAGAGACCAGGACAAGAAACCCCTTTCCAAGTCATATCCCCTACACACTGACTTGTCTCTTCTGACCAAGACCACAGCTCTCCCCATCTCTGTCATTAAAAATATTTTGTCATAAAATAAGTGCATTTCAGTGTAACAAAGATGTGATTTTTATCCAAATGTTTTCATTTCTTCTCTGCAATTTTTAGAATCCCTAGTTTTCTTTCAAATGTTTTTGTGTCCTGTTCTTTGTGTTCTTAGAGAATACCTTAAATACACCTTTAAGCAAATGGCTGTTCAATATAGTCAGAAAGCAACCATGGTACCTGAAATACTTTTAAAATTGAGATAAAATGAGCAGCACAATGCTGAATTATTATATTTTGTAAATCAAACATGTAAGATAATTTGTTATATTTACTAACAGGGTAAATTTAGGCTCATAAAACTTGGGATCCAGTTTTTATTAGAGCATTTTAAGAAACACAATTTGGACAAAGGTAACCTCCCTCTGTTTCCACTTAAAATAATTATAACATTATTTAGTGACATGATAGCACTACTGTGAATATAAAATAGAAAATAAGGAATGGAAATTGTAAAACCACAATAGATTACTTTAGTACAAGGTATACTGACAGTACTAATAATAACTATATTGTTCTGGTTATTAAAGATTTACACAAGTGTATATTTTATATTCCCCAAGGAGATTCTATTTTGCTAACATATGCAAGTTCTGCAAGTCATACAAGAGCTCCACAGACAGTTGTTAACTGGCTCATTAAATCATCTGTTTGAAACACATTTTCACTGGAATAATAATGGTGGATGTAAACTAGAGGACTTGTAACTATCTCAGAATAACAGCCAAGTATTCACCTTGTGTACTTATTTTAGTTAAAACTATTTATTGAGTTACTTATGTTGAAACTTCCAGGATAAACATGGTCTTCTTTTAAGCCTTGATAATGGGACACAAAACCTTACCATTTTTATGAATCACTGAGAAATATGGAAAACTATTTTTATTTTCTAAATATTTTCTATGGCACTATAAAGGACACTTACAGTGTGAGCAAAAAATTAAAATGCAGTCTACGGGCACTTGAAAAAATATGGAACATCCCATTACAGAGAATTAAATAATTATAATGAATTAAATAACATGTTTAAGTTAAAAAAAGTTTTATTAAAAGCATACATACCAGCCAAAATATTTAATTTTAATATTCCAATGTGAATGGAATTTTCCAGACAGTGTTTGGGTAAAAATAATATCACTCAACATATTTAAGCAAATATATATATATATATATATATATATATATATATATATATATCCCATTTTTTGTGACACCAATATGTTGGGTCTTTAATTATGTTGTACAAGGAATGATCAGAAATTACAGTAAATATGTAAATTTAAGAGGAGCTGTTGTGGCAAAAGACATATTGCCAAGAATGATGGCATAAGTTTGTTAGAAGTGAAAGGAAATACCTAAAGTATCTAGGGAGATTCATGGCAAAGTTTCTTTTATTACAATAATTTTTTATTTAAATGTTCACTGTGTGTTTTGGCTACCCTTCATCCATCAATCTCTGTCAAATAAAGACATTACTGTGTATCCTCACCTACCTTACTCACTGGATGTGGCACTTTGCAATTTCTGGTTTTTCCTCAAAGTTAAAATGACTATAAGGGGCCGGGGAGTTAGCTCAGTGGTTCCGGCGCCTGTCTTGCAAGCGCAAGGGCCCGGGTTCGATTCCCCGGTATCCACATAACAATACTGGGTGTGGAGACCCACACCCAGCGGCAACCAGTACCACATACCACAGTGCCAGGCGTGGTGGCTCACGCTTGTAATCCCAGCACTTGGGAGGCAGAGGCAGGAGGATTGCTGTGATGTGAGTTTGAGGCTGAGCTCAGGGCCAGCCTGAACCACAAAAGCGAGACCCTGTCTCAAACCCCCCCCCCAAAGAAAATGACTATGAAAGGTAAATATTTTAAATCAATTCAGGACACTGAGGCAGCCGCAACAGTGCAACTAAAGACTCCCATTCAAGAAGACTTTCCACAACTGCTTCAATATGTCTCTTGTTATAGTAATTCTTTAAGCATTCACCTTCTATTTTTGATCATACTTAGTATCTAAACTTCACTGAGTAGTGCATTAAATCTTTAAAAAATATCAATCACACAACAGAGGATAATTTTAATACAGTTATTCAGCATCATAATGTAAAGAGGCTGAGACAAAAAAGGTTCTTATGAACAAGATAATCCCTGAATCCAGACAAGACTGAAAAAAAAATTCTTTAGACAGATGACCAATTGATTTCTTTAATAATATCCAGAGTTTGTAATTTAGAAGCCAATTACAAAATGGAGTCTGTTACAGGTCTAGAAAAACCTGATGTTAAGCAACTACCACGCACTCTTAAAAGGGATGATTTACAGAATTCTTGGGAAGGAATCCAGTCTATCCTAGACACATCCGTTTCTAGATCATACTTTTCTGAGGTTTTGAAGAGACAAGAGTATATTACCTTATCCAATTATCTCCATGATTACTCACACTTACTACGAGGGCTTTCCACATTTTATACCTCTTTCACTCTTCCTAATGAAGTTGAAGCTCACTGACCATATTTCATGTGCTAAAACACAGCAATAAGCAACACCCTATGTAAACCTCCTGATTGTCTTGCTCAAGTTTTGCTTTTCCAAGTGAAATAACAGTTTGTACATCTTCCAGCAAGGTAGAGTCTAACCATTCAACTGACACAGATTATAGTGAGTACCAATCTCATGACTTATACTGCTATATCTATTTGCACTGCATCAACTTTGCCCACAAAACTACATATAAGTGAAACCTCAACACAAAGGAAATAAAAACAAAGCCCACAATATTTGCTTTCATTGTATGAAACAGGATTCAATATCTCAATTTTTAAAAGTTTATTATAGGTGTATCTGAAGTTTTAATTTTTGGAAGTCAAAAATCATTGGAAGAGTCAGGATACATTGGGTTATAAAATTTTTGAGACCCAGTGTTTCTTCCTCATCTTACTTTATGTAGCTATTACCATTGGAAACATGACACTGTGAGTTTTCAACTGCATAAAGTAAGATGAGGAAGAAACACTGGGTCTCAAAAATTTTATAACCCAATGTATCCTCAATCTCTGTAATATATTATGTGCTATAAGCATATTAATTAAGTCACTAAAGAACTTTCCCATATATAAATCAACCAAGACACTAACTCTCAAAGAAATTAAACTATAAACTTAACACATGTAAAAATTATAAATGAGGGCAGTGTGTAAAATTAAACATAAGATTAAAGCAAAAAAACCCTGTTACTTTGCATGACAAAAACATTTGCATTGACAAGGGTATTGTTGGAGGAAAGGTTGATGGATAAAATTAGTGCACACAATGAATGTAATATTACTAATACACTTTTACCTGCAAGAAATTTTCTGGCTTTGATTTAGTGAAATCCATTATCCTAGGTGGTAATGGAGCCAGCCCTGTGTGCTGCTCTCATCTCAGGCATATTTAGTCTCCAGCGCTGCCTCAAAGCCTTGACATCATAAAAGGTCAAGCAGATCCGACTAAGCGTTTATAAATTACACCCCCCATTTTAGCTACAAACTGCACCTTCTCCTGCTAAGCTCTGCTCACACTCATTGCATTGTATAAGCAGGCTAACTTGGAAGTGGCTTGCTGAGGGTACCTAGGGACACCTCAATTTTCAACAATCCTTCTTTCCTATTTAATAACAGAAACAGACTTAACAACGTTTGACAGAACTGTAAAATGGTGCCGTGATACTGAAGGAATGAACAGAAAATAACAACAATATTAAATGAGATGAGTGCATTTCACCATCCAGCTCAGCTGTGCTGCCTGAGACACAAGGTTGGAGTGGAATCTCGAGAAAACTGATTTGTTTCATCATGCATTTGTAAGATGCTGGATGTAAAATAATACAAGCCGCCTCCCTCTCCCATCATTTTCAATAGAAGGTCTTCAATATCACTCCCTACAAACCCGATTAAAATAAAAAGCCAAGCTATGAATCTGCATGTAGCTCTATAATAAAGATCAAATGATAGGCATCTGTCCTACTGGTCACAATGAAACTAAGGGACAATAACGAGAATAAATCTCACATTAATCAAAATGAAGCCAATGAATAATAATACAAACCAGAAGCTAGTTTCAAAAATATGCAATTACTTCCAAGCATGCAAGGGCATTTAAAATCCATAAAATGACAGTAAAGCAAGCACATGCTGCATATAAATATGCTTTATAAAAGCAATATAAATATATAGTCATATATAATATGAATAACCATAAGGTAATATATGTGCATGCTAACAATCAAATCTATGTGCGAAAACTGAAACTCTGAATATGGCAAATGATTTTTCAACAAGAGTACATCAGAAGATGAAATAGAATGCTAAATGCTCGGGACCCTTAGCAAAACCAGCTGTTAATTAGGCCAAAAAGACTGAGCAACCAAATGGGTTTCCGAGGAAGGCCCAACCCTATTTGTGAAAGCTGCAAATGAAATGATTCCTTTCAACGACACCCTTTGCTTGTTGTTAGTTCTTTTCCACCCCCTGATTTTGTTGCTAAGCTTGGGAGCAAAGGAATCAAGTGGCTCAATCTGTATTCTGAGCCAATTTGCGATTAAAAAAAAAAAATCAGAGCACCATTTTTTTTTTTTTAACACAAGCAGATGCCTCCTCACTTCTCTCTTCTTGGCAGCCTTCCTCTCCCTCCATCCTCATCTCTGTCACCCCATCATCCCCTCCTAGTCGCAAAGACAAGAGTCATTGTTCAAGTCCAGGCCACAGATGTACGCACGAGTCATTTAACAACGAGCTCAACTAAAAAGGTGGCCCCGCTTTCTTCACTCACCGTGCTGAGATCCGGAGGAGCTGCGGAAGAGAGGGAGAGATGCAGACTGAATCCATTTTCCTTGTGACCGCGTCGGGTGCAGCCTCCGAACCCAACATCAGCAGCGATCGCGCGGATTTTTTTCCTCGGGTCTCTGGCGGGCGACGGTGCGGGGCGGAACCACCCTGCCAGCCCTCAGAGTCTCAGCAGCGGAGCCGGCGGCGACGGCTGGAGCGAGGCAGGCAGCATCACCACCGAGGCCTCCTCCCTCCTGGAGGATGGGGTGAGCTCAGAGCAGCCTGGAACTTGCAGCAGACGCCTCCTCCGGCTCCTCCGGCTCCTCCTGTCCCTCCCCCACCCCCGGCCCCACCCCTGCTGCGGAAGAGGCAGCCATCCCGGCAGCTGCTGGTTGTCATGGCAATGGCCAATAGCGAGCTGAGGGCTGGGGGAGGGGAGAGGAGGCGAGGGGCAAGGGTAGGAGGGGCACGCGAGCTCCTGGCCAAAGACTAAAGTTGCGCTTTCGCCTCAGGTGCCCTTGGTGCTCCTGCCCTGGACTCCAGGTCACTAGGGTGGGGCGGGGGGAAGGGCGGGGGAGGAGGACAATTGAAACTGTATAGAAATCTAGATTGAAACACATGAAACAGCTTAGCTATAATTTTTGCATATTCTATAGCTTTTCACTAAATTGTGTTAAATTTGCAATGAGAAAAAATAAGAATAAACGAAGAACAAATTGCATTGTATGCTAGCAGAGTATTATTAAAATGTATTCGTTCTTGATCGCATATTGCAGGCAGTGCCTCTCGAGGTTATTCGGGAGCAAAGTGAGCGGCTGGACTTTACAATAAACTTAACAGCTGATTCTTTTGCACTGCCCTGGGCTGGCTTTCAAGTGAGTCGCTCAACTGCTGTGCTCTACCTTGTCCTCTGAAGAGGAATGGAGTTGCTGACACTGTCCGGGAAGAGCAATCTGGAAGCGAGGAACTTGAAATTCCTGTGAAGAATCTAGGTTTTCAGCAGCACCAGGAGGTGGACAGTTCCCGATCCTTTTATAGTCAAATTCCTAGCGTGTTCGGATTCTTGCAGGTCACTCCACGCTATTTTCACAATGTCCTTTTGGAGTTCAGAAGCCAGCTAGCATCCGGGGTGGCAGGTAGGAAAACCAGCAGTGGTGAGCTCTAAGCATGCTGCATTATACTCTAAATCATAAACGACACTAGTATTTATCTCAGGCAGTCCTTGTAAGGACTGCGATAATGCACTAAAAGCATGTGGCGTATAGTAAGAGCACAATAAATATATCCTATCAGCACTGTTGGTACTATAGTAGTATATTGCTACTGTCACTTAAACTAAGCATTTTAGGGAAGAGCATGACATTTCAGAAGAAAAAATAAAGTGAAAACGCTAAACCATGATAGTTATGATGATGACGACAGTGGTGTGGTGGCAGCCAAGACGTGGTGGCCGCCAAGATGTGGAAGCCCTAAGAGGCCCCATGTTCTTGAAAACTCAACCATTTGCTCTTATCATCATTCAGCTTTTCTATAATCCCTCCATAGAGTAATCAGTGTTCTTAACTCACACTGATTTACAGGTTCAAATGGGGAGAAAGTTTTCAGGGTCAGTCACCTTAGGCTCTAATTCAGATGCTAATATATAAGGTGGATGCATGTTAGGACAAGTTCATTAAATCTCCGGAACCTACACGTCTTCATCTATAAGATGGACATAATCACAGACTTCATGAATCTGAAGAAATTAAATGAGAGTAGATGCGCAAAGCACTACAGAGTGTAGTGCACAGTAAGTGTTCAGTAAGTGTTGGCTCGAGTTACTCATACTCTTTCATAAGTAATAAGTATGAGAGTGTGAGAACGTTCTCCTGTGTGGGCCCCTCTTGAGACCACAGGCTTATTCTGACAAGAAAAGGGCACTGGTGGAGCCTCAGGAGAGCCTCATTCTCTCATTTCTCATCATATCCACAGAGTACTATTATGATTTGATGAGTTTTCTTTAAATATTTGTTTTTGTGATTTACTTTACTTATTGGCTTCCTATTTATGTTTAAATAAAATTTGTTTTTGTTAATAAAGCATTGATTAAGATTAGAATGTTAAAGAGCTTGATCCTGGAAAACCAAACTGAAACTCAATTGTTAATATTTTTATTTTTAATAAAACAGAGATTTAAATTTTACTTATGGTGATTTTTCATTAAAAAATTTTAGTTTTCACTCCTCTCTGTTGTCCTCCTTCAGCATACCTTATTTTTCCATGTAGTATATAAATTAATCCCAAGGATTACTTCCAAGAAGACAGCTGACTTATTCCACGTGAAAGAATGCATTACTAAGTTTCAGCTCTGCCCACAGCCATGAGGAAGTCTCGGGGATCTGACTGAAGGACATTAGCTGGGACTGGAAAAGTGTCTAAACACTCAGCTACCATGGTCCCTTCTCCCTGCTTCTTCAGGACTGCTGCCTTCAAGAATTCAGTGTGAAGGACTAACCAGGACATCGGTACCTCTCTGCTCAGCTTAAGTTGCTGTAAGAAAGAAATGCAGCTAAGATGATTAATGAGGCACAGGCCGGGGATATAGCTCAGTGGTTCCAGCGCCTGTCTTGCAAGTGCAAGGACCCGGGTTCGATCCCCGGTAACCACATAACAATACTGGGTGTGGAGACTCACCCCAGTAGCAATCAGTACCACATACCACAGTGCTGGGCATGGTGGCTCACGCCTGTCATCCCAGCACTCGGGAGGCAGAGGCAGGAGGATTGTGATGTGAGTTTGAGGCTGAGCTCAGGGCCAGCCTGAACTACAAAGCGAGACCCTGTCTCAAAAAAACCTTAAAAAAAAAAAAAAAAAAGATGATTAGTGAGGCAGGAGGGAACACTGAGATTTTCATTCAGAAATTTCCCAAGGACCTTGAGCAGTGGGCTGCCTTCCTCTCCTCTGGGTGTGCAGCATTCAAACAGGGTCCCCAAGGGCCCCTTGCTCAGCTTCTTTCCCAAAACATCCCTCATCCTGCCACCTGCTAACCAAGTAACTTTGCAACCACACAAGTCTCCTGCCAGCTTCACTGTTCTCATTCTGAAGAAGCTGGGATGACAATTATCTTTTCCTACTAACTCTTTTGCTTATAAAGACCTGAGCACATGCCCACCTGTGGAAGTCTGTGAATTCCAGTGGGTCTCTTCTGTAGTCACCTCCCCCAGAGCTGATCCCTCCTCATGAAACTCTTGAAAACCTCAGTCTTTTCCTTCATACTCCCAAGTTTTTTTTTTTTTTTTTTGAGACAGGGTCTCGATTTGTGGTTCAGGCTGGCCTTC
>PVIR01006900.1:53534-63589 GCA_004026965.1 Petromus typicus
TCCTGCCTCTGCCTCCCGAGTGCTGGGATTACAGGCGTGAGCCACCACGCCCGGCACTGTGGTATGTGGTACTGGTTGCTGCTGGGTGTGGGTCTCCACACCCAGTATTGTTATGTGGTTACCGGGGAATCGAACCCGGGTCCTTGCGCTTGCAAGACAGGCGCCGGAACCACTGAGCTAACTCCCCGGCCCCCATACTCCCAAGTTTTTATACATTTTTTCTTAGCAGCTCCCACCTTAAGATCTTTAAGCTATCCCATAGGTGACTCACACATCATGGAGTATTTGTTTTTTCCTGAAAGACATACCAAGTACAAAGGATTAGTAAAAAAAAAAAAAAAGGTCATCAAAAGTGGAGCTTACAGATTTCATGGTCTGTTTCACATATTTAAGAGCCAACTTTTAAAAATACTTACATCCTGAATTTATTTTGTATTACTATTCAATTGTTTTCTACACTTGGCTTGAAGTGTGACATTAGGTGACCAAAGTTTGCCAACCATTCTGCGTTAGGAAAATGTAGAATGAAATAAATTGGGAATTACAGACATTGAAAAAAAGAATAAAAAACAAACAAAAATTCCTTGTGACAAATGTGTTGGCCCATTTGCCCCATTATCTCCCCCTGGGACATTGGTTTAACATGTCCTCCACTCTAAAACTTGCAAGGCTCTACCTCACTGTCAGAAATTACTGTCCCGGACCAAGTGAGTTAGATTCTGAATGAGGATAATGGAAGACACACAGGCCAGACCCAGTCAGAGTGCTGAGGCCCCAGGAAAGCAGCTTAGCTCTTTTTGGTCCTTTCAATCTTCTTTTTAACTTACATCCCAAATAATTCTTTATTCTCAATTTTCATTTCTTTTCCTAATGAATCTCTCAATGTAAAAAAACTATTATCTGTCACTGAGATGAATCTATAAAAGTTTAAATTCTTCTTGGTGTATAATTCTCAAAAATGATAAAGTTGGCCCCCTCACAAAAATGTAGAGTGAACATACTGATTATGATTTATTTAATTGGGTGTTAAAACTTATCCAAAGAGCACTTGAGAAGCTACATATTTATAAGCAATATACTAATAAACAAGAACAGCTTTCCCTGTACAATCTCAATCTTCAGCCCTGAGATAATATACTGTGGACAAGAGTGATCTTTATGGCCAAGTATAAATGAAGGCAGTGGTCACTTTTTTGTGAATCACAATAGCCAGTTTTTGTGTCTCCTGAATCAGCTGGCCAAATGGAAATTAATGCTAAGGGTACAATAATCTGATATGTAAACTGGAAAGGAAACTTAAGTGTCTTTCATCCTAATTTCCTTGATTTTCCAAATTGTTGAATCTCATCCACTTAATTGCAACATGGCCAAATTGGAGTTCTTATTTCATTGAAGTCGTTACTACTCAAAATATTCTCCCACTTTACAGCTATAGTTATGGCAGAGAGATAAACAATAGAAATAAGACCACAAAAAAGGAAAGGATTAGGAAGAGGAAGAGGGTGAAGAGGAGGAGGAAGCAGTGTTTCCAGGCAGCGAGCTGAGCTAGCCTCCAGTTCCTCCCCACCCAGGCACCACGGGGTCAGGTGTTCTGGACTCTGCATGAAAACCAGATTTGTGTGGCTCAGCACCTGCTTACATGGGGAGCAACTCATTGTACTCTGATGGGACATATTTATGTCCCCTCTCTGTATGGTTCTCTCGAGTTCTTCCAAGGAATGGGCCCATAGTTAGTTCTTCATTAATTTAATGAGAGCTTAATATGTGCCAGGGAATTAAGATGTAAAACAAAATAAACTATATACACTTAAGATTCAAGGTGAGTTGCTAGAATCAGTTATAGCTATTGCCCTCCTCACACCACCCCCAAGCTTTGCAAATAAACTACTGAACAGACCACAGCTAATTGCAGCTGGAGATAACAGATCTCCCGGACAAGCAGCTTTTGGCCTAAGGAAGAGTAAGAAACTCCCAGGTAGGAACCAGGCTGCCCAGCGGGCAAGTGAGCAAAACTTCATCTGTGTTTTCAGCTGTAGTCCCTTTGCAGAATTACCCCTGAGCTCCGCCTCCTGTCAGATGACACGTGCAGTTTATTCTGAAGGCAGTGTGAACCCAATGTGACCTGTGCTTCTGAAGTATCTAGGTTGCATCCTTCTTCAAATTGTCCCCAAACTTCTTCCCATCTCCCCCTCTCCATGGCAAAGTTTTCTTCCACAGAATAGGTCCCTTGTGCAGAGGCTGGAACCTATTGCAAGGAATCGTCTGAGGCACAATAAATGTCCATTATATATTGTGAAATAGAAAATGCTCAATGTAAAATAGGAAGAAGGGGGAAAAATGATGAGATTGTAACAAAAAAGTAAGGAAACAAATTTTATGTATATGGGGGGGGGGCGGTAGGATGGGTAGGGCTATGGGAAAAAATGAGAATTAAGTTGTGTCTTATACTGGTACAAATCCCCATTATGGAGTGCACTCATGATGCATATATGGAATGTACCAATAAAGATTTAAAAAAATATTTTTACTAAAGCTGATTAATTTTACAAAATAAAAAATAAATAAATAAAAATAAATGTGCTTCTGTAGAGCTGCCCAGAATGGGCTTCCTGCGTTGGGGTGAATCCTCCAAAACAACACTGGAGACTTATCTAAGCTGTTTCCTTTTATTCTATATTTCTTCGAAAATTACTATTTGCAATATGCACTACTGTAATTTATTTAATTTATCATGTCACAACTCCTTTCCTACCCTCTCTCTCGTTTTCTGTGCTCCATAATATTCTAATCTCATGTCCCCCTTAAAATATGAGGTATACTGTAAGCTCTATTTCCATTTCAAACTCAGGATAATATTTATATTTTTTTCTGTGGCTTGAGTGTCTATTTCCCTGAGAAATTCTGCTAGTCTTCTTGATAGTAATGAGGGGGAGTATGGTAAAAATAAATTAAAATAAAAAATAAAACTAGACCAGTGAACATTTTTAAGAAGTTTCTTCTACAGTCATGTATTATTCCCTTCTCTACAGAGTGAGCACATTTTAAATATGACATATTTTAAAGATTTTTAAATATGAATAACCTGATTTAAAACACAAACACTTTTCATGTCATCAAAAAAGGCCTCTTTTCATAGTGTTATTTGATGTTCCCTAAAATTCATATGTTAAAACTAAATTACCATGAGTTAAGATTAACAGGAAATTTGGAGTTAATGTTGTAGGAAATGATGAATTCATAAAGAGAGAGCCCTCATGAATGAAGCTGGTCTGGAGAGACAGAAGCCCTTCCTCAGCCTAACTCGGGGGAGCAACATCCGGTCAGTGCTGAGAAAGCAGAATAAACAGGTAAAGGTGAGATTCAGAAGCTGCATCAGGTGAGTGCCTAGGTTAACTGGGAACTTGGCAGTGGATTGAAGAGTTAGATAAAACAGAGAGAAGGGATATTAAAAATAGTCTTGACCTCGAACCTAGGCAATCCTAGCCTAAACCTTGATGTGCCTCTGCCCTACAGCTTACCTTGTATTTTCTGGCCAGTTTTGTCCTCAGCGCACCTCTCGAGTCCTGACACACCGCTATGGGGCATGTTGTGAGCACGTCTTCAGGACAGAATGCTCAGGTACTCAGCCCTACCCCAGCCTTGTCCGTATGAGAAATTTCTCCTCACTTTGGAAGGTGACCAGTTCTCCCATTCTCCTGGGTTACAAATTTTTCTCTTGAACAAAAGGAGCAGATTTTCCAGGAAGCTTTGAACAGGTCGCTTGGTTGCTTGGTTTTGATCAGCAGTCCTCAAATGCACGAGGCTGGGGTAGGGCTATCTGAGCACTCTGTCCCGACCACACGCTCACAAGACCCCCCCTCCCCGCCCCATAGCGCTGTATCAGGACCCGAGGGTCTCAGATGTAAAGTATCCATCAACTTCTGTCCTCCTCAGATATGCTTCTCCCATCTCTGCCGTTCCATAGATCCATCATGTTCTTTAGTTTTCCATCCCTTTCGTCTTGCTGTTTGATTTAGTAGAGCAAAAACGTGGAGGGCTACTCTCGCTCTAAGATACAATAACATGGCAGCTTCGTGTCCATGTAAGACGCTGACTCCTCACCCTCAACCTGGACCAATACCTTGTGTAGCTGTGCTCTTCAGAGCTTCACAGGTTGGTTTTCTGTACTGATCCATACTATAATTTCTGGTTAATCAACCTAGACCTGAGTTATATAGCTATACAGATTTTATCATTCAGTAGATAATACTTACAAAATCTGAAAAGGTGTCTTTGTTTGTGGACACAAATGTTCACATATTTGGCTTCTGAATTATGTCTCTTCAAAAAGAATCCATAACACAGTGAGGAAGAATAAGCAGGAAAGTGAAAGAAAGAATATGAAAAAAATAGTATTTAGAGGTAAGGAGAATAACAGACAGACAGAGGAGTCGAGAGAGACTAGATCAGAACCTATGAACACTTACAGTAGCCAGATAGCTTCACTTTTGCTATTAATTTCAGTTAAATAAATTCAGTTCCTAAATCATTTAACATATTTAATACACAAAATGTATGAATTCCAGTTTATATCATTATTTCAATTCTTTCCACAACTTCGTATCATTATTCTATTTCCAAGAAACCTACCCTAACACATCACTTAAACTTGGTGTGCCCCATTGCTATTCTTTCACTGCACCACCCTGCTTTCCTGGCCTGATAATTGGCCCAGTTTCCCAAACAATATTTTAGTCCAGGCTAGGAAATGGTAATTAAAAAGAGCATTCAATCTTGGAAAATTATTTCTTACATATTTTATAAATCAGAGGTTCAAATCTACACCAGTTAGTGTCAAACCCACACATCACAGACCACTGTAAATACTTCAAGTAGAAAGAGATTTAGTGCAGCTAATACTTTACAGCGGGCTTAGAAATGCTGAAAGAAACAAAGGAAAACGCCCTGCTGCTCTGAAGGTAGAGAACCTGGATTGAAGCCTGGCTGCTCTTGCCAGCTGTCAGCTGGAGGGGCTGCCATTGATGCTGAACCTGCATCCCTGCATCCGAGCGAGACCCAGGACCTTATAATCCTGCCGCTGCTTCTGCAGTTGTCTCTGTAACACTGCAGACACGTTGTTAGTGCGACTGCTGCCACTTTCTGATGCACCACAAAGAGCAGACAATAAAAGAGCTTTCCACTTCCTCCCACTACTCTACTTCCTTCTAGCCT
The DNA here is from genome assembly GCA_004026965.1 of Petromus typicus. Taxonomy (NCBI): domain Eukaryota; kingdom Metazoa; phylum Chordata; class Mammalia; order Rodentia; family Petromuridae; genus Petromus; species Petromus typicus. The sequence continues at coordinate 58,746 of PVIR01006900.1, forward strand.
CCACTGACAAAGGAACATGGCAAATAGGACTTGTAAACTCTAATTTCTCCCAGTTACACAGGAAAAAATACTAAGGAATGGAGAGAGAGATGACAATTAGTTGAGAAATAATCTGTGAGTCTAGATCATAGTGACACAATGTTCATTCATCTTTCTTGTATTCCTTTTTCAACATAATTCAATGATCACAATACAGTGTTTATCTAATATTTTAAGTTATTTTACCATGTTGTCTCCCAGGATATTATGAAGTTTAAATTTTAAGTTTTAAAATTAGCCATATTCACATATTCACCTAGAAAAGGAAGAAAACATAAAAGAAATAATGGAGTAATACACACAAATGTTACACAAAAGCAAGATAGATGCATTATGTAGTTTCCAGTCATCATTTTATAATTAGTTAACAAGTCACAATGTTTATAATTTATAGTTTTTTATATTTCCCTGTTCTACTCATTCCATGTTTCCTTTGACCTCAGGTAATGTCTTATCTATTTACTACTCGTTAGTTGGTGGGTGAGTCGTACTTTAATTCTTGATGAGTCTGACCTCATGTTAGCCTTTTTTGCTGAGTTGTTGTAGTTCTTTAAAGTCAATTTTATTATTAAATATAGGAGTTTTGAGAGTCACCTCGGAGCATCTAGGTTTGGGGGGAACATATAGATACAGATTATAACAAATTTTAAAGCAACTAATTCTAACCCTAATGTTGTTAATAGTTACAATGGTAAATCAGCTAAAGCTAATTCTTTTTTTTTTAATTGAGACAGGGTCTCACATTGTAGTTCAGGCTGGCCCTAAGCTCAGCCTTGAACTCACAGCAATCCTCCTGCCTCTGCCTCCCAAGTGCTGGGATTACACGCCACCATACCCAGCACTGTGGTATGTGGTTCTGATTGCTGTTGGGTGTGAGTCAACACACGCGGCATTGTTGTATGTGGTTTTCAGGATTAAACCCAGGACCTTGAACTTGCAAGGCAGGCACTGGAAACACTGAGCTAAATCTTTGACCCCCAGCTAAACCTAATTTTAACTCTAAGCTTAACTGTCATAATTCTGCCAGTTTCAAGCAACTAATGCTGACCCTAAACCATACTGGTGTTGCAACAAAGTTTAAAGAAAATAACCTTAATCCTAATCAACTAATTCTGTTAGTTTTGACAAAGGTTAAAACAATTAATCCTAATGCCAACCCTAAACTAATTTGTTTAAATTCTGATAATGTTAAAACATACAACTCGAATATTAAACCCAAAATGAACTGTTAATTCGAACTCTAAAAAATTGTAAAGCAACTCATTCTCACCCTCAATCTAATCCTCATCCTAATTATAATGAAAGTTAATTCTAACTACTATTAATATTGACAAAGTTTTAAAGCAACTAACTCTACATGTAATATTCATCATTCATCTTAACCCTAAATATAACTATAACTTGAGTTAATTCTGAAATAGTGTAAAGCAATTAACTCTGACCCTAACTTGCACTCTAAATCTAACCTCAGAATTAACTACTTTTAATTTTGACAAAATTTAAAGCAACTAATCCTAACATTAGCATCATCATCAGCCCAGTTGCTAATGTCAATTTTGACAAAATTTAAGGCACTTAACTATAATCTAACCCTAATCCTAACTTCTGTTAAATCTGACAAAGTTTAAAACAACTAACCATTACCCTAACTATAAACCTAACAGACCTTCAACCTAATTGTAATTCCAACTAGTATTAATTCTGATAAAATTTAAAGCAAATGACCGTGCCTTAATCCAGTGGTGTTAATTTTGACAGTTTGAAGCAGCAAACTCTAACCCTAACTGTTGGTTATTTCTATGAAGTTTAAAGCAAATAACATCAATCCTAAAATAACCCTAACTGGTATTAATTCTGACAAAATTAAAGCACTAACCCTATTCCTAACTCTAACCCTAAATCTAAATCTAACCTTACCTGTAATCCTCCCACCCTAACCCTCTATTCTAATTCTAACCCTGACCTGTCTAACCTTCACAGAATCTTAGCTAAGATTCTGATCTTAGAATCTTAGATCTGAGAATCAAATTCTCAGAAACTGGTAAGGACAAAAAAGGTTAAAAAAAGTGAAAGATAAGTACTTGAGTCATAGCAATAATAAAAATTTCCCAGAGGAGGTGATGCCTCCAAAGACTGTGTGTGTGTGTGTGTGCGTGTGTGTGTGTACGTATGTATTCTTGCATGCGCACACACGTGTATGCATGTGTGCTAAATTTACACAAGTAAAACAAAGAAGATAATCCAGAGTAGAGCAGAGGCCAGGGAGCACCCCCTGGTCAGAGATTTGAAGTGATTAGTTTTCAAGAGCAGGTCAACAGTTCTGCTTGAGAATCAGAGTGATCTGGCCTTTAACCTGAGATAGTTGTTCAGTTTTTTCATAGTTAAGTGAGAATCTCAAGACCTCTTGCAAGGAATTCATGGGACAGGCAACATATGGGAGGCATTTAATGTGGAGCTTGGCACACAGAATTACTCGAGTAGCTTAACTCTTATTTTTCTTATCAATTTTCACCTTGTGCTGATTTACATCTATAAACTTTTAAAGTTAATTTCTGTTAAATCACTTTTACTAAGATTTTTAAATATTTATAGGAAAGAAAAAAATTCAAGAATCTTTTTGAAAGTTAAAAATAAAAGCAAATGTAATTCATTTCAGTGAATAATGAAATCTAACAAAGCTGAAACTTCACAAGAGTAATTCAATACTGTTATAATTTAGTTTGAATATGGTGATTCAGAGCCACATTCAGGGCACATCTCATTCAATTTTAACTGTCTTTCAGCTTCTCATTCTTTGTCTATTCAGATGATTTTCTCCATGTTTTACTAGTTTTTGTTTTTGTTTTTTTTTTTAATGTGTCCTGGGGATTGAATTTAGGACTGTGATCTTGCCAGGCAGCTTTTCCACCACTGAGCAATACCTCCAGCCCTACATTATTTTTAAAATTAATACTCATAACTTCTTATTTTCTCCTTCTCCTTTTCACAGTTATGTATGTTTCTCACTTTCTTTGTACTTTTCCCTTTTATTTTTATTTAGAAGACAACTGTTCTTCCTGACTTTCTATTAAGGCCAACTTTTTTTCTTAGTCGTTTTTTCTTCAACAGGGAATGATATAAAACACTGATGCATGTATTTATTTTATACTGTTTGATAATGACTCCAAATGTAACAAGTAGAACAAATTACCTTATCATCAGTCAAAAGTAAAATTAGATCATCAGAATTTTAAGAGTTCATTAAAAATGCAAAGAGAATAGTTCACAAATTGAGAAACATCAAATATAATACAATTTATAAAGCACAGAAGAAGTCTTTGCCTTTTTCATGATTGGCTGTTCTGTGCACCTTTTAAAGGCAAACAAATATTCAAACTGACTTACCTGTAGCTGAATGGTTTAATTTGTATAGAAAGCATTCTGATAAGAACAATAAAACTAATGTTTGTGTTTTGTTTAGGAGTGGAGTTTTAAAATTTACTAGGCAACTAGCTCTGGTGTATTTAAACTATGGCTTCCATTTTTATTTTATTTATTTTAAAGTTGTCTATAAGGCACATGACTACAGTAATATTCCATTCAAGGATAGAGGCTTTAGATAAGCTCTCCAATCAGCATTTTAATTTTATTTTTGTTGGCATTTTAGTGTTTCTTAACTCGTTTCTCAGTGAAAAAGAACATTTGTGGTTTCATGATGTTGCTTTCAAACTCTAAAAAGAACTACCAAGTTCTGAAGGTTTTTCTTTTATAGCTGAAATTTTTCTGTTTCCTTCAGTCATTCATCATCAGATAAAGTTTTGAATTCTTGTCAGTTTTCATATCCTTTTCTAAAGATATTCTAATTTGTAAAACATCTTTTCAAAACACACATGGACACAGCCTTCACATGCTTTCTGGTGGGTCAGAGAAACAGCAGAGCACTTAGACGTGGAAATTTGTAGGATTCAGTGATTTACATTCTTTTCACCATAGCAGACTGCTTTAATATTAGATGTACCCTTCAAGCGTCCTCTAACACTGCAGCCAAGATGCCGGAAGCCATCTTGCGTCCGTCACTTGGATTAGTGGTTAGGTTCTGCTTTGACTGAGGCACTAGGCAGATGACAGTACCCTCTAGTGGTTACAGTTGACTTCAAGACCTGTATAGGCTGAATATCTCAAGAAATTAATCTACACATTAGCGTATCAGGCAATGCTGTTTTGCAAGTGTGAAACAGCTCTTTTCTTTTCTTTTTTATTTATTTATTTTTTAATCTTTATTGGTACATTACATATACACATCATTATTGCACTCCATAATGGAGATTTGTACCAGTATAAGACACAATTTAATTCTCATTTTTTCCCATAGCTCTACCTACCCTACCACTCCCCATATACATAAAATTTGTTTCCATATTTTTTTGTTATAATCTCATTATTTTTCCCCCTTCACCCTATTTTACTTTGAGCATTTTCTATTTCATAATATATAACATACAATTCTAGGACTCATTTACATCTTTATTTTCTCATACCAGAGAAAAGATGTGATATGTACCTATCTGTGCCCTATTTATTTCACTTATGAGGATATCCTCAAGGTATGTCCATTTAAGTAGAAATGTTCAAACTTATCATTTTTTATGGCAGAGTAATACTCCATTCTGTAGAAGAACCACAGCTTTTTTATCCAGTCTCCAGTTGATGGACACTTGGGTTGTTTCCAAGATGTAGCAATCACAAATTGGGCTGCTATAAACATGGGTGCACATATGTCACTGTGATATGAGTCTTTTAATTCTTGTGTGTATATACCTAGCAGG
>PVIR01006901.1:0-62500 GCA_004026965.1 Petromus typicus
TATTTTGTTATGTCATCCTAAGCTTCCTGAGACAGCACATGTTCTTCTAGAACTGGAAGGATCTGAGATAATCTCTAGGAGAGAATTTTCACTCTATGCAGTTGAAGACATTAGTCATACATTAGAAAGCACTGCTACCCTCCGGTCAAACCACCAAATTTGGCAGAAATTTTTTAAAACATCATGTTTACAAAATGATTATGCTTTTTCCTTGTACAGTAAAAATAAAATTCTCTATCTTAAGGCTTTTCAAGGAGAGGGAAAAAAACTAGTAATAACTCTAAAATGTCAAGCTCATGTAAACCAAAGGAAGACAAATTGATACAGATTGGAAGAAACTGAGAAAAATAACTTTATGTAATAATCATATCCAGAATTAAATACTGAGGCATCAGCTGTCTACCACTACTATTTCATTTCATCTTTTATTACTATAACTCATTCTATATCTTGAAAGAAACGTCTTCTATTTGGTATTTCCTCCCCGATTCTCTGCACTCTCCCAACTCTGGCAATGGACAGTACAAACTCCTGTGATCGTTTCTTGCAATCTCAGTTTTTCACTTTTTTCAAAACATAGCTCAAGTTCCTTTTCTTCCAAGTTACTTCTTCTGATTAACATAGTTATAATTTTTATTAGAGCCCAAAAATGCAGAAAGAAATTCAATCTGCAACTTTCCATCATTTAAATGGCCATCCATATATATAATATATATATAATTTTTTTACTTTTCTTTAAATATTCCCTTAAATTAGCCCTTGATATCCAACTTATATTTCAAAGTCTCCAAATTTAAATTTATCTACTATTGTTTGTTTTGTGTGTATGTATTTTACTCTTCTCTAGTATCTAATTAATTACTGGCTATAAATTCTCCATATAATATATTATTTTCTTCAATACATCTTTTCTGATATGTATTGGATTGATTTGGCTTGATTGGATTGATTTGGATTGGTGTTTTGGAAGGGACATACGGAGGTAAATGGATAAGGCAATAAGGAGGTGATATAAGGAAGTAAATGCAATTTTCAAGAAAGTTCTTCTGCCATTTGAGTCAAACAAAATTATGTATAACTTCAGTGAAAATATTGGAATAAAAGTTTTCACAGGAAGCCACTAATCTGCTGAAACTCTGAGCAATACTGGGTGCCCTGAAATTAGTTTCAGCTGTGTACTCTTTGATCCAATAACTCAGTATATCTTCATTCATCTGAGCTGAACCCCAGAGCGGAAATGGTATTTTAGCACAGTTGTAATGAGACAGTAGTCCTGGAGTACAAGCAGACACATTTATTTACACTGATTCATGCCTTATGACCTCCAATGGGATTATCAGGAGAAAAATTTTCACCAAAGTTTTCCATTTTCTTGATTCCTGTGTCCTTTTTGCAGATTCTGCCACTGTCAAGTAAAATATGGGCCCTTGCAACTGCCAACAGCTTTCTCAGAACCCTCCATACATCTCTACCCTTAAGATTTATATGCCTTCCAGAAATGCACACAGTAAAGGAAAACAGAAGCCTAGATTCTGCTTCATCATGTGAAATGATCTTTTTTTAAAGTTTCAATTCTTTTATAGCCAATTTTTATACAGTGGAGAAATTATTAATCTATGTAAAATAAGTAAGTTTGTAGCAATAGAGAGAAATTAACTTATTTTCTATAATTTCTAGATTAGCCTATGAGAAGGGGAAACCTGTTTAAACATGGAGAAGTTTATAAATGTACATACTTTGATAGAAAAGTTAAATAAAAAACAGAAAAGTTTAGTGTTCAAGTGAGGTGTAAGCGTTTTATTAACCTAGTTAAGATAAGTCTTTCACATACACCTGGGAAAAGGTGCCTGTTCTTCAGCAAGATTAAATGCTGGCTACCGTCCATGGTCTACAGAAAGAAGTGCTGACTGCTGACTGCAGTGACCGTCCCCTCCTGGGAAATACAATCAAGTGATCTTTGACCATCTGATCTGTATCCTGTTCTCTGTATTCCTTTGACGTGGGTAGCAGGAGAACCCTCCCCCTGTGGTTTTCCTTGAGCTACTGGAACCCATACTCTTCAACTCTGGCAGACTGTTAGAGCAGACTGGTCCCCTCTTGGTACAACTGGTGACTCCATCTGTTGTGCAGTAAGACTCAGATCACATCCTGCTCCCTCAGCGCTGAGGAATTAAACAGACAGAGCACAGCCACGGGCAGGAGAGACTTCTTTGAGAGTCACCTGACATGTAGCATGCCCGAACTGAAAACTCAGAACACTTCATACACACACTCCAGTGTGGGATTTATTTTGCAAAACTGTATTTGTGTCAAAACACTACCGTATCCTGGGCACTGGCGAACAAGAGGGATTCATCCCCTTGGAAACAGGGCAGGCATTCTCCAGTGGCCACAGGCCACCCTTTCTCTGTGCCCCTAACACTGAAGCTAAGTTGAGTTGCCAGCTCCACTGAGCTTTTCATGGGGTTTTAATGAGTTTCACTCACTATATTCCAGGCCCAAGGGCATTTGGTTTATGACTTCTGACCATGATGATAACTCAGCTGTCTCTGAAAGTCAAGACTTGGCCATTAAACTACAAAGTTCAAGTGGACAGGGTCACACACATTTATTTCGTTCACTGTATGCCAGCAATGCTAGTGCTAGGGACAGTAAGTGCTAAATGTACAGTGCATGAATGAAGGACCCCATGAGGAGGAACAATGTGTTTTCTTTGTTTGAGATCACATTTCTGCCAGAGGTTACTTAACTTACTGAAACACCACTATCATAGTCTCTTTACCCACATAATATGCAGTGGGTATATTTTGATCCCCTAACCAAAATAAAAGATAACTATCTTGATATACTAACTTCTGTGTCTTAGAATATGACTCTTCTTAGAGGCAAGGTCTTTGTAGAGAGAGGGAAATTTAAATGAGTTTTTGGGGTAGATATTAATTGGACATGACTTGCATCCTTATAAAAGGAAGGAGATACAAGGACAGACAGGCACACACATAGGACACTGGAGAAGGAAGCAGGGCCAAGATGCTGCTTCTGTAAGCTAGGAACACCGACACCGTACCAAAACCAGCAGAAGGACTGGAGAAAAATCTAGTTCTTCTAAATGCCATCTTCATCACAGACCTCAAAAGGAGCCAACCCCACCTGGACCTTGCTCTGGACTCCTATCCCCAGAATTATGAGAGGATAAGTTTGTGTTTTTATGAAGCCACCTATTTGTGCTACTTTTTATGGAACCCCTAGGAAATAATACTAAGAGAACTAAAACTGCCCCATTTACACTTTATACCTTCCTAGAAGACACTGTTTACCTTCTCTATAGTCCTGCTGGATCAATGCTTTGCCTTTCATTAATCAATAAACAGGAGAAAAATTAATGTAGCTCTCTTATTAACAAGATCCTGTCATCTTTATTTTTCCATTCAGCTCTAAAGTCTAGAACAACAGAGTTCATAGAAAGTCCCCAGACATACATAGTTTGGGATTTAATTCAATGCTCTTGGATAGACATGATCTATGAGTGGGTGTCAGGAGGAACAGAGGAGATGAGGATGGTGTGCACCACGAGGATGGTAAAACAAAAACCTGCGGTGCCCTGAGCACTTGTGTCTGTTTATTAAAATATACGATTAGTGCACAGGACTGAGAAAACTATACAGTTTTGGCAAAAACTCAGGATAGTTCTGTAGACTGTATGGACTTTTAAGTTTTTATTAATTATTTTGCTCTTCAGTTTTAGGTTAACTTGTGTCATTTATGCCTCTTCACATTACTTAGCAACAATTTCAGGTTACTGAAAATTTACTTCTGCCACTAAATGAAATGTTCACAAATTGGTGATAAGTGAATGTTTTCAATCATGACCCAAATATATTTGAATACTAAGTTAATTCTTTTCCTAACCCTTATTTTATCACTTTTAATAATTGTATACTGACTAAAATTTAGCTTTCAGCCAACCATTTCTTCTTTAAACATTTAACTATACTTTTATATTTCTTTTAAATTTCAGCAGCTGCCATAAGGCTTTCTTCATTTCAAAATATCCAATAGCTACTTGTGTAGAAACAGCAATGAAGACTTTAAGTATTCCATTCACATGGGGATGTGAAGAAATAGCAAGTCACAATTGGCAGGATCATTTTCATTAATCATGGACATCATTTTATCATTCATCCCAAGCACATCAATTCAGAGCTGGAAAGTGCTTTTTTGTTTATTTCAACAAGTTGCTTTATAAAGGTCAAGCATGGCTCAGTGGCTGGTTGTTATTGATGGAAAAACAATGACGAAGCTTCTCCTTTAGTAAAACAAACATCCCACCTGTCAAATTTTTGTTATCAGATAATACTGGCTATTCTGTTTTCATCATTTCTCACTCCTGTGTTTTGGTAGATTAATAAACTACGTTTAATCTTATTGACACCTGAATGTAGGACTGAGCTATCGGAGTGAAAGAGAAGGGATAAACAGGTAACATAATGGATTTGGAAACCTCAGTTTTTCAAATCAACCTAAATGGTTCTAGGTGAAACCTAAGTGATCATTTTCCCAAATTTGACAAGTCTAATATGACAAATGGAAAATGAAAAGTCAGTATAAAATTCTGTGCTTTTTAGTTAAGTGAATGACATGCAAATTATAACAAAACCTTCAGTATCTTGACTCTATTATTATATAGTCAAAATCACAGGCATAATAGTCTTACAGGACTAGAAGCAGGATAGAATTCAATGATTCAGTGAACTTGAAGATACAAAGATAATCACCTTAAAGTGACTCTTCTACGCTTCCCTGGGAGATGAACAACTGAAGCATCATCTTCAATGATTAGGAAACTTAAAAGAGTGGAACACTTTAAAGACAAAGACATTTATTTTGGTTGTTCCCTTCTTAATGTTTAGAAAGTCGTAATGGTTTCAGGTAGACATATCCATTTATGTAATAAGAATTGAAATCAACAAGAAAATTGAGGAGTTTGAAAGTAAAATGACTATTTTTTCATATATGAATATTAAAAGAAAGTGACACTTTGAAGATATGGCCCAAACATGTCCCAGGGCATGATCACAGGGTGATGGCCCTCACTCAGGTGACCTAAAGACCTCTGACAACCAACAGTCAGGACTCTGGCGACAAGAGCCAATGAGCACTCTCAAGTAACACTCAGTTTGAAAGGAACTTGTATTTATTTGGGGACAAAATAATGTATAGCAGCATTTTTAAAATGTGCAAAGGTGGGAAAATAAAAAAGTCCAGCTAAAATGTTTAGACCATTGTGGGAATAGAGCCACTTTAATATGCTTTTCAATTCTGAACACAATGGCAGGGCTCAAGACACATTATAAAAGTAATAACATGATAATGGAGTTGGGAATCCTGTAAAGGTTACGTAGAATCCAATTTATAAATCAAAATACCTAAAAATCAAACTTGGGCCAACCACCTAACAGCACTGGGTTTTCACTGCACTGAATAAGACAAGGATCTCATAACCATGAAAATAAACAGTAACCAATTTGCTCAGGGCCTAATTTTAAACTATTTAGACTCTCTTAGCTATTTTCTCTCTCCTTTAATTTTTTTCTACAATTTTCATTGAAATATAAGCTTACAGGCTAGCGTATCTTAAGTGTTTGATAATAGTCAAATATTTCTGAATGTGAGACTTGAGAAAATGAAATAGCCTGGAGAGAGTTGTTCAAAGGGAAATTGGTCACAAATGAATATTAGTCATACCATATGCTCTGAATACCATCATCAGCAGTACGATTAAACCAAAATAAATAAACAAAAACCACTGAACATCTACTAGTTGAATTATTTTGACTTACATAAAACTTTTAAATATTATTCTTGTAGAAAGAAATTTGTTTCCTTTAACAGCACAGAGTCCAGGAATTTGACAAGACTGACCCTGAACATGGAGATCTTTTGACAAATAAAAATATGAAGCATTGTTAAATAAAATTTTCTCTTTTTTATTATTACAGAGATAGATTTATATTTTCTCTAATGAAAAAATAATGTATAGTATATAATCATGAAGAAAATTCAAGAAATACAAAATATGAAAAGAAAGAAAGGTAAAATTATTCAGACAACCTTTCAACATTTTGGTAAAAATCATTCCAACAACTGCTCAATAATAAACAAATTTATATGGATGATCTGTGTTCTGCCTATTTCTCTTTAGTACACCCAAAGGCCCTTTATTGTCAATAAATATATTACGTATTTTTAAAAAGTTAACACACAATATTTAATGGTATCTTGAATGCACAACTGCCCTTATGAAGACATATTTTAATTAACATATAATATGTGTACATATCTGTGGAATACAGTATGATAATTCAGCACATATAATAAAAAGACAACTACTGAATTAATGTAACTAGTAATATCATCCCTTGATATGATGAATTTGAAGTGAAGTATTTGGCTGTGAATTTAAAAAGAAAACAACATTTTTGACTCACAAATATGCTTCTCATAAAGAAGGATCAATTCATTCCATAAATGCTAAGGAAAAATTATTCCCCTCTATAAATGAGATATTTATTTCCTCCTATTAATGGATAGAAAGGTGGGAAATGGAGGCAAAGATAAAAGACATGGCAGAAAGGTACCCTCTATACTCTGCTAGGTAATGAGAAGAAATGGCATATAGCTTTGAGGTTGAAAATAAAATATTAAAAAATATTTTGGGCCTCAGCCCTACCTAGGATTTTGTAGTGACCCTGAGATGTGTACACTCAAATATAAAGATTCTTCAATGAAAGGAAATTCAAGGAGAGATTTGAAGTGTTTCTGAAATGTATTTGGGCTTAACATACTTACTCCTAGCAGAAAATTACTCACTCATTTAATCTAAATATATGCAGTTGTGGCAGTTTTATTCCCAGTTCATGACATGCATAAGATAGAATATCACAAAACAACTGTCAATGGGAATAAAAAATACTAAACTAAAATATAAAGCTCTTTTCTAATTTCATTTGTATTTACTTAATGCTGGATGGTGAATTTTATTGTTTTTAGCAAGTTAAGATATGTAAAAGAAATTATTAGAAGTTTAAGGAAAAAATGTACATATTTGGAAGCCAAATGCCAGGTACTATCTTCTGTACATTGCAACTTTTTTTGGTCTTCTTTGTTTGTTTGTTTGCTTGTTCATTTGTTTGTTTTTGAGACAAGTATTCATTGTATAGCTCAAATTGATCTTGAAATCATTATGTAACTCAGGGTGGCCTCAAACTCCTCATTTTATAGATTCAGGAACAACAAATAAAAGTATAAATTTAGAAACTTGTATCCATTAAAATAATGCTTTCACAAAAATGGGGAAGATGGTTATTATTTAATTAAGCAAAGAACAGTTATAGTTTCATTTCTGTGGAAATAGTATATAATTTTAAAATGACTAGTTACAGTAATGATACCATTTAAGTAGACTTACATATGGCATTTAAAAATTTGTTTCTTTCTCAAAGTTTTCCACGTTTATGTGAAAAGAGAGTTTTGACTTTTAAATTCCCATGAAAGTCATTAGGTTTTCAGTTTTGGTCTTAGATTTGTCCCCATGGCTAGGGATTTCCCTCTTGTCCTCATGGCTCACCTTGTCCTTACAGATGACAAAGTATCTAAGAAAAAAAAATAACCTCTAAAATATATGTCTTACAAGTCCAACTAAAAGCTTTCAAAATATTATAGCTAGTCAAATTTTAAAATGCATCCAACTCCCAAGAGAGCTCAAACGGGTAAATTTCATGCATATAAGATGCTAATAAGATACATAGCAAAGTCCATGGAAACTAATGAGTCAAGACATTTTGAAAGTAAAATGCAAGGGAAAAAGGTTGTTCAGGAAATCCAGATTATATCTAGCAGGGTGTTTTGTCCATTTGAGTCACTTAAATATTTATTGCATTAAAAATATCATGAATAAAGGAGAATGAAAATTGAATCCCCTTTTACAGGTAGGAAAAGTACAAGTAAAAGTCACTCTGAGAAACTGCATTCTCCCACCAAAATATCTTTATTACATCTGAAGAGCAGGTTTCCTAATGTCAACAACTTCCAAAATCATAACCGCAAAACCTACTAGAAACCCTGCTCACCTGGGAACCTGACTCAGATACTGAATGTAGGAAGAAATAATGAAAGTAATACTTGATATACATTAAGACCAGAAGAGCAATTGCTTCAATTTACAATGCGTCCATTTCTCATTATTTTTCTACAAATAAAAGTGAAAGTAACCTCTTTTAGTGGTAAACTTGTACACCCTAAGAATATATATTAAACTAGGATGCTACTATAATTAAGTAATATTAACTCATTTTGAAAGTATATTCTAAAAGACTTAAAAAGTATGCTATAAGAACTTATCCAATTCAAATGAATACTTATGGGTAGCTTTAAAAATTTTTCATTTTATTTTTCCATGAACAATTATTGTTCATTAACACAGAATAATTGTATGAATTAGTGGCCTTCACTATCAAATTTCCACACTTGCATGTATCATGTAGTGATTGAAGATGTAGATTATAAAACATACTTATATTAATATTTTGAGAGAATAATGATTATGTGTGTGTCTCTTTCATTTTTGAATTCTTCAAATATATTTTATATCATCCAATACAAAATTTTTTATTGAATATACCTAATTTTTATAGTAAAATATGAATTAGTTGTACATCTGGGTAATTACTAGACTACAGAAAGAAAAAAATGTTTTTGAGGGCAAGCACTTCTCCCTGAAGAATATTTTGCTTCTCTCCATAGCCTGATCAGTGCAGAACTTTCAGTCATATCTTCCTGATTCGTGCATATCATTTATTTAAAATTTTATATGTGTACTACTCTATATTATTATGAATTTTATAAAGCCTACTTTCAATATACATTTCAAAAATAAAGATTATTGGGAGTTCAAATATTTTCTTTCACTTTATTGCATTATCTTGTCCATGAGAAATGGCACACATTGCACTCTGAGTATTCCTATGTTAGACGGAATGATAAGAAATGAATAAATAAAATGACAGAAAACAGAATGGGGATTTAGCTCAGTGGTTCCAGCATCTGGCTGGCAAAGGCAAGGTTCCAAGTTTGATCCCCATTATCACATATCACAATGCTGGACATAGTGACTCATGCCTGTAATCCCAGAACTCAGGAGGCAGAGACAGGAGGATTGCCTCAAGTTCAAGGCTAGCCTGGACTACATAGTGAGTTCAAGCCAGCCTGAACTACAAAGTGAGACCCTATCTCAAAAAACTGAAAGAGAGAACTTATAAAAGAAAGAGTAACTTGAAATTTTAACACAGAATTATAACTACTGGAATGTGAACTGGACTCTATATGTGCGTTCTTTAGAATGGCTCTATATTTTAAAAAATATTAAAAATATTACACTATTCTATTATACATTTATTTTCAAAGGAAGAAGTTATGTTGGAATTAATATTCCTGAAACGATGCCTGGAGGTATAGTGTTTTTAACAAACTTTGATTTCTTGCCTATTTCTTGGCTTTTAAAATCTATGCCATTTATTGTTTTAATTTTATTTCCTCTGTTTTATATTCTCTAGTCTTTGCTATTACCTTGTCCCTTTAATCTGTTACTTCTAGGTTTTGAATGCCAAATCACAACTCAAGATGTGGCCTTGGAAACCCTCTTTTGCACTCTTTTATTTCCAGAAAAGCTACCTTGCTTAAGGTCGCACAGCTAGTTAATGGTAAACTTGGGTTTAAAATTCAGGTTTGTTTCCAGGAAATACAGTACTTTTTAGAACACACATATTTATATAAAGTGTATAACACTCCCATATTTTAGCTAATTTATATTGATTTAAAGTAGAATCTAAAGCTATTATTCCACAAACTATGTTACATTCAGGTTCATACAGATCTAGAATTTTTTAAATCTTTAACGCCAATTTCTGTGGGAATAATTTTCCTTCTACACTTTGTGACAAAACTGAGGGACTTATTCAAGGGCTATATTTTGGCAAACTATTCACCCTACTTGTCTTCTTGAAATAATTCCTGGTTTATTTGCATTACACAGAAGAGATAAATTCAGTGATCCAATTGCCAAGGTCAAATCTTTTCTTTTGATTTAGGATTAAGGTAAAAATCTTTACACAATAAAATCTTTATTAAAAGACAATGATTCACTTGAAAATCCTCCGTGAGAATTCTAATGAACATTAGCATCATAGATTTAAATACTTTTTTCCTGAATTAAAATTCCAACAGCCATAGCTTTGTTTTATTGTCACAAAGAG
Source organism: Petromus typicus (assembly GCA_004026965.1). Classification (NCBI taxonomy): domain Eukaryota; kingdom Metazoa; phylum Chordata; class Mammalia; order Rodentia; family Petromuridae; genus Petromus; species Petromus typicus. The sequence goes on from PVIR01006901.1 coordinate 10,311, forward strand.
ATCTGACAACAGTGATCTGACAAGAATAAAAGAAAACTCTTGGAGTGTTTAAGAGGAAACAAAGAAAAACAATTCCATCATAAGATTTTGTGAGGGTCAGTGAACTAAGCTAGCAAACATATTTGGTGGTGTTTTGCTTCCTTATTTAGCACAAAGAAGAGGTGGGTCTCACATAGGAGCAGCCAGATATACAAACACAAAGCCACAATAAAATAAAAGTGTAGTTTCAGAGACGAGTGGACAGTAACGGTTTCTTCTTGTCTTGGTGAATAAGCACCGTAGGTGGCTGACATAGGAAACCTAGGAAAAAGACATCAAGGTCCACATCGAACATACACAGTATCACAAAGGAGTGAAACTACTTTTGAATTTTAGATTTACAGAAACTACAGCATTTAAATTGTAAATTGAGGAGAGTGGTGAGAGAGTAGAAAGAAACAGAGGGAAGGGGATAGGGAGACAGAGGGGAGGGTGGGGATAAGAATATTTTATGGCTCAAACACAAAGAAGTATGACTGCTGTACTACAGGCAAGTGAGAGTCATTGGAGGTGGGCACACAGAAGCACATTGATATAGTTGGGTTTAAACTTATTCAGAATCACTCAGATATGGAAAAAGAGGAACTGTCACCATTTTATTTTCTATAAATTTCTTTTTCCCTATAAATAGCCACTCTAGCTGGTGACAAAAATAAAGAAGGAAATTGTGCCAGTTAAAGATAATTGATTTCTTCTGGCTTACAAAGTGCCACACATTGGAATCAATTCAGTTTAAACTCTCTACCAAGCTGATTCTTCCCGCTAAGGGTGCTTCTCCATGATGTCTATTCTGAATTTGTTTTTAGCAATAGGAAACTGCAGCTTATACCCTTTTATGGGAAAAGCTGTGCTCTTTTCTAAGTCCTTACAGACTTAACCAGGATGGCTATGTTGATGCACTTTCATATATCCGTGGCTTTCTTAATCCTTTGGGTTACTGGGTCCTTGGCTCAAGTATAGCAAAATACTCCCTAAAGGAAACCACGCATCCATGTCTCTTGCATGAGTTTGGGCTTTTCTCCCTGCTCCAGTGTGCAGAGTGCACTCTGGCCATGGGTAGCTGTGGGGACAGTTGCTTGATCCATTTGTCTAGATGCCCACATGTGCCACCCTGCGGAAAGCAGCCCAGTTCTGGACACAAGTCTTCTACAAGAGACTTGCAGGATGCCAAAGGCACATACAGAGAGGCGGTGCACTCCCTGCATCCTTCTCAGATTCCTTGAGACCTACCCAGATTTATCTAAAATCACCCCATCTCAAGGGATGCAAATTGTAGCACAAGTCCAAACATTCCCATCGAAATTCTGCTGCACACTTTCCCTTTCCTAACTGCTCTCCTAACATTGTGATCTGAAACACAGAGGCAACATGTCAGTGTGAGAATTTGATTCATCTCTTTCCTACAAAACTCAGTATCACCAGAGGCTCCACTTCCAGTAAAGCAGTAACCTGTGACTACAAGGAAGCAAAACTCTATGATGGAAAAAAAGGAAATAATGTATGTTAGGTACATGTACCAGCTCCACATAAAGAATATGAGCATTATGTATTACAAACATGTATTAATTAAAAAAAAAAAAAACCTCTACAATGCCCTGTATAGAAAATAGAAGTACATAAGGACCAGAAAAGGTCAAAGATATATAGGTAGATCTCTAGATCCAGAAAGCCTTCTCCTTCCTTAAGAGAGCCATTGTCAAGTTAAGAAGTCTCATTATGTATTTTTAAAAGGTCAAGTGATTTAATAATTCACAAATACTCCGTTAATTACCAGATACTAGGAAGTGGTAGACTGAAAGGGAGTTTAGATGAGTTCATAGCCTTAGATGAGGCTTCTTAATGAAACAGGCAGGGAATGATAGAATTCAGTCCTGAAGTACACAGGACTTTCCTCCAAGTTGAGGAAAGAAGCAAATCTGAGTGATAGTTAAAGGTGGAATAAACAGAAAACACTGACCAACTGGATGTGTAAACCTGGAGCAAGAGAAAGCGGTTGCCTGAAGGCTCACAACCCTCGAGAATCTGGTGAGTAACAACAGCATTAGTCTCAATAGGGACATGAAACTCAGGGATGTGTGGAGCAAGTACACTAAAATATGCTGAAGTAGACACCCAGGCATTTCCAATTTTGACTCTGACACTAAAGAGTGACCAATAAATAATGTTACATGAACAAATAATTTATCACAAGGATGTGAAAAGGTATAAATAGTGCAGCAGAGTTTGAATTTGGCTTCTTTTCCCCAAATAAACCAGAATACAAAACCATTCATTTAAGTGAATTATGGAACTAGCCTGACAAAGAAACAGTCTGTGCCGACAAAGGAAAAGCAACAAAAGATAATGTTATGCAGATATTTCCAAAAGCTCAAACATGGACCATTACATGCAGATTACTTTGCCTTTTCTATTTTGTCCTAACATTTACTCAAGAAATACTTCATAGGGAGTTAGCAAAAATAAAACTAAATGACAGGCTTTCTTTTCTCCTGTCTTTCATATTAATAATTCACCCAAAGGGCCTAAAAATCCAAATCATCATAATTTGAAGCAATTCATTATAACCTTCCAACAAATTTATAATAAGAGCCTAAAACTTAAAAAAAAAAAAAAAGAAAATGGCAATGAGTAGAAAATGAAAATAAATTAACATCAGGTTTTTACTTAGTCCATTTGTTGCAAATACAGGACTAATGTGACAGAGACCTGAAGCAAGAGAATTCAGATGAAAGCGACAACATCACACAGATAAAAACCCACAGTCCATCTCTCCTGTCTGACCGCTGAGTCACACCATCCATTTCATGTCCCCAGGACTCATTAATGAATGAAACGGATATACTCAAAAGATATCTCAACAGAAATCATCCAGCAGACATTAAATAGAGAAAAGGATAGGCTACTACCCACATTTTTCCACCAGCACATTAGGGTTCCTGCAGCTACACCGGGCTCATCTGGCCTTGGATTTTTAAAATTGCCTTGAAAATTCATGTTAAGCCCAAGTTTTGAATTATGTTTTCTAATCTTTTTACTTTTATTCATTACCAGAAATAATGAAATTTTAAGTGTGCCTGGTGTATTCTCACAAAATTCAGTCAGGCTTAGATAGGAGACGCATGAACTCAGAGTACATTTTACTATCACAGCTTAAAACAATGTGGCTGTGTTAAAAAGCAGGCAGCCAGTGGTCTGCCTTGGAGGCAGCCTTGGAGAGGGACACGTGATCCTGTGAAGTCTGAGTGACAGTACTGGCCTCTCCCCCACCACACAGCTCAGAGGGATACTCGGGCTGCCGCCCACCTTATCAGAGAGAACTGTATCTGTTCCCTCAGGGGGAACAGATTTTTACGACAGTAAAAATCGCCACCAACCAAGTAGTTTAAACCACAGAAATTCATCTGTCACAGGTGTGGAGGTGAGAAGTCTGAAATCGGTGTCTTCACAGGCCTGCTCCTTTGTGGAGGGCCCGAGGGAGGAGCCCTCCCCTGCCTCCCCATCACCACCGCTGGAGATCACCCTGTCAGGCCGGCATTCCTGGGACTTCTTGCTTTGTAGTCAACAGCACACTAATCTCTGCTCCCTCTTCAAATCTCCCTCTGTTCACTGTCTACTCTTTCTGTCTTTTAAGGACAGTCTCTTTGGATTTAGGGCCCTTCCATCATGTATGATCTCATCTTTCATCGTTACTTTAATTAAACTTCCTATCTATGAGAGTCCAGGTGAATGTTCAGTTTGGGGAGCACTGTTAACCCACTAGACAAATTTGTTAGGAAGAAAAGGCAAAGCTGAGAGAACAACATACACAGATCAGTAAGACATCAGGAAATTAACAATTCAGATTTAACAAACAACCACCACAAAATACCTAAACACCGGGAATTTAACACCCAGTTCCCTCTACAAGCAGGTGTAGAGGTAAAGAAGTAGTAGAAGCCATGTACAGTAATTAGACCACTAGGAGCAGACTGGTTTAAATTCTGATTAAATAATACAGAAATACCAAGATAGGGTGATCAGTTTAAAATGGAGTGATTCACTTATTCAACAAAAAGATGTTTTCTGATATAATTTAGTTCATTTTCATATGCTGATAAACTAATTACAATGAAATATTCTTACTAAACATATACTCACATACCATTTTCCCAGAAATTATTAATTTTTTTATTTCTAAAATTTCCCACACATAATCATTCTGTGTAGTGCCCTGGAAGCCTACAAGTTAATAGACAAAAGCTGCAATTCAGAAAGGAGAATTTGGAAGAGAAAATTTTCAAGACTGAGTTGGAATTTTACTAAAATCTCATCATGCTGGATCATCATGTTGTGTGTGTAGCTTAAGGCTTCTATGTAGTTGAGGATGTTAAAACCTTGAAGGCTGTTAAGAGATAGGTCTTTGAACCAGTATTTGTTGAACACTATGTTCTGTGTTCTGCTAGACACAGTTTTAGGAACTGGGGTGTACAAGTAACCAAGACAAACAAATTCCCTGGTTTCAAAACATTTGTTAGAACAAAGATGTAAACAAGTAAATAAATCATTTAGATAGTGACCATTACTATATAGGAAATATGAGATAGTGATGACAAAGTATCTTTTATGGTAAAGTACAGAATGTACGATATTTGAGCTGAGAAACAAGTGTTGCAAAGACCTGGAAAGAATGAATCCCAGACAGAAAGTGCCAGGATGTGAAGTTGGGGAGATCTGATGAACTCCATGGAGCAGATGACCACAGAAAAGATTAAAGGCGGCCGGGGATTTAGCTCAGTGGTTCTGGTGCTTGTCTTGCAAGTGCAAGGTCCCAGTTTCGATCCCTGGTTAACCATATACAATACTGGGTGTGGAGACTCACGCCTAGCAGCAACCAGTATCACCTACCACAGTGTCGGGAGTGGTGGCTCACACCTGCGATCCCAGCACTTGGGAGGCAGAGGCAGGAGGATTGCTGCGATGTGAGTTTGAGACTGAGCTCAGGGCCAGCCTGAACTACAAGGCGAGACTCTGTCTCAAAAAAAAAAAAAAAAAAAAAAAAAAAAAAAAAAAAACGAAAAGAAAAGATTAAAGGCACCCAGGAAACCCTCCCACCAGAATCAGGAAGACCAACATAAGCAGAAATGACAGCAAAATTGGCTTCATACAGAAGAATGTTAGCATCATGAATGTCAAGAAAAAATGAAATGCAATAGGCCACGGGCTCACATGAGAAAAAAAGTCAAAACACCAGAAGGACGAACATAACTCAAGATTGTAGGTCTCAGTCCTGTTGATCAGCCAAGCAAAGACACAATGTAAAGACACTATGACTCTCTAAGGGAAATAAGTGGGGCTGAACTTTTATACCAGAGTTCCCAAGTAGAACAGATTAAACCCCTTTTAATTTAGAACAATTCAGCAGTGAACATTTCATACTTAATAGAGGAATTCTGTCATCCTGAAACATGCCTTTCTTCCAACATTAGTGTAAGATAACAGTTTCAGTTGTCACTACTTCCCAAGAAAAAGGAAATAAAAAGTTTTAAAAAAGGAGACAGCTTCTTTTTAAAAGCATACTACAGAGGTAATATAGCCTTAAAACAAACTTGTATCTTGTGTCCAAAAGGTGGTCACATGGTCATGTCTAGGTTCAAGAGATTAGGAAATGTAGTTTCTTACTAGGTGGCCTTTTTCCAGGGTCTTATGGATGTTATGAAAAAATTAGTAGAAGTTCAAAGGAAAATAGTAACTGGATGGGAGTAAAGGAAAGCAAAGAAGGGAAAGAAAAATTTGATGGCAAAGAGGAAAAGAAGTAACAAAGCTTATGTATATTGGTGGATGAAGGGTTGAAAGGAGGGCAGGACAATGGGAAAAATAAGAATGAAGACACATTATGTACAGGTACAAATGGCCAATGAGGAATGTGATGATAGTATCTCTAAAATATATCAATAAACTCAATTAGTTAAAATAAAATGAAGAAGTTTCTTATAGAAATGAGAAGGAATGTGAAAAAAAAAAAAGTTCTACTCAAAAGTAAGGGTAGAGATTTAGGTGAGCCATCTCCAAAGCCTATTGCAGGTTCTAACCCACAGCTGCCTACTTAAGAGATGAAGCTGGCAAGAAGATAGTACGATGTGACCACTGATAGAGATACTGTAGACCTGTGAAAGAGCTGTACTCCACACCAAAGTGAGAGCTGGAACCTTCTCACTTACAAGATCAAATGAAATCTCTTTCCCAAATGCAGACACCAGAAGAGCTGTTTCCAACAAGGTGGCCATATTGGGAACCAGCGACTAGCATGCTTTCCATCTTTCTTATCATGGTCTTCCAACTGAGAAAGCTGTACTGGAAATAACCCGGATAGCAGTTAAATTATTAAGATGCACACACACAAATATCCTTCCTATGTGAACACTACATATCCAATTCCTGAGCATAGATTGCAAGTTTTGAAATTGGTTTCAGATAGAGAGGAATGCTGAGTAAGTGAAATCAATTTGTCCCTGACTTTTGCATAGGAAGACGGCAGAGAGATGCATAATTGAAGTACTGGGTACAATATTAAATCCTACTACTTCTATATTTCATTGTGGAAGTTTCTTTATTGGCACAATCTTTATTATATTTCTCATTATATATTTCTAGTAATACTCTGTAGTTAGTTTCCATTGCTGCATATAAAACTGCCTTTTTACTATTCATCAATTGTTCTAAACTGTCAGGAAAGTGTTTGCTCTTCTGAAAGTTCTTGTACTAAATATGGGACTAATAAATTACCTAAGAATGACCCACCAATTGCTTTTTTTGTATAATCACCACAAAGCATTTATAAATCAAATAATTTACATTGCACATATGCATGCATTTTGTAAACCTGTCACATATTTTTTAAATCTTCCTTCCCCTGACCCCTAAATCACTGGATTAATAGAAGGGATTTTTAAAAATAAAAAGTAAAGTAAAAAGCTCTCCTTTCCAATTCAATATCTCAGTGGTTAGTCCCAGAAAGAGGTAAGACAAGTAAGGTGAAAAGGTAGAGGCCAGATCATAAACAATTTGGCTCATATTATATTGAATTTTCACTGAGATCTAAAAGGATTTAAGATAGGAATTTAATGTAATATTAAGGTTCTGAAGAAATGGCCTTTGTATTAGCTCACAAGGTAGGACCATGATCCTAGTGGTTGAGTTGTTGAGATGCACAAGGAAGAAACTGTTATCTGGTGGAGCCTGCTACCCAGTCTCTCTCCTCCCCTTTTCCTCTTCCTCTTCCTCCCCATCCTCCTCCTCCTTCTCTCTCTTTCTCATTCTGTCTTACTCTTATTTCTCCCTCCCCAGCCTATACTTTCCTTCTCCAAATCTGCTCTTCCTAAAAGAAAAACAGCATTTTCTCTAAAGCCGAGTCAGTGTTAATTAATTAAGATACTCAAGTCACTTTATTCTGGCTAAATCACTCTTACACATGTGTACAACTCTGTGCCCTATATTTATTCCTTTAAAAATACACAGCAAGTATCCATTGTCCACAAGGCTAGTTTCTTGGTACTGTGGAGGCACAGTGAAAAGCCAGGCAGTGTCTGCTCTGAGTGATAGAATTTACATGCAGCAGGTTTGGTCTCTAAATTATTTACAGTATAACCTTAACTGGATACTAACCCTTGGCTTCCCACACTGATTCCCAAATGTCAGTTGATATGCTTTCTCCTTCTTCATAGGAACTAATTTGATAACAGTATCTATGAGCTCCAAGCCAAGCCAAGTCACATAGTTCAAAGGGATAATCTCTTGGCTTAATCTCCAATCTAAGCTTCTGCTCTCAGTGTTTTCTTATGGCTTAAATCCTACCCAGTTCTTGCCAGTTTCCTGAGTTAAAATTCAGAGACATTTCATTAATTCCAAATAGTCTAGTTTGAGACTGGGCACCCATTAATGAGTGCCACTCTTGTGGTCTCTGAATATCTCATCACTGAGCATAACTTTCAGTCTTCAACCAACAATTGGAACTGATGATACCTATTACAGGAATTGGAAATGTTGACTTTACATTCCTCACCATCACTTGCAATTGATACACCACGGTTGACTCTGTGTATTGCCCACTTAGCTTCACATTTTCCTTTATCTCACACTTTTGGCATAATCACACCTATTCTCACCCAAGAGTCTGCTGTTAATCCATGCATGTCTGTGTCATTTATTTAAATTATAGGGAAAACTGCAGACTCAGAAACTCCCACATCTGTATCTCCATTTCAGCAAGTGTACCACATGTTATTTGTAAATTATCATCACCGCTCTGTCAGTGCATAATACACTATAAGTCTTCTGAATTATGACTGGTGAGCCATCAGTTTCTCTGGACCTTGGCTGTGTTGTAACAGCAGTCTCTTTAGAAATGTCATTCTCTAAATGAATGTCCTTTTACAATGGTCCAAAGGCCATTAAAAACAGTAGTTGGTCATAAGCTAACGTTTTCTTCAAATGTAACATGCTTGAAAAACACCACATATCAAAAAATTAACCTTAAAGTAAGGCATTTAATTTAAATTATGTTATGGTTTGCTCTCCATTTTCTTCTGTAAGTGCATTGCTAACTGATGCTATAACTTACTTCAGCTCTTTCCTTAGTAATGTGTAACATATCCATCAAGCCAAAACACTTAAGTTACAGGCAGTTTACTCACATTAGATCTCATTAGCAATTACACCACTGTTCAAAATACATTACCTCATTTGTCTCCTAGCCCATATACTTTTTTACATAATGAATTAGACCAATTAGTCTCACATGACAGAAGAAAATCTTAAATAACACTGCCCTTATTTTAAGACAAGCTTGACTGAAGTGCAATGAAAGAAACTATAAAATTAATTTGTTTTGTAAGATATGAAAGAGAATTAGATAACTATACTTCATTCTCAGTGTTTGTGGTCTGGATTGAGCATCAGAGAAAACAAAAGTAGGAAGGACAATGTTTCATCCAGTTTGTCTTTTGAAAGAGACAATAACTTCACTATTTGCATAGCTAAGAGCAATGCTTAAATGTCCAAACCAACTTGCTTATGGACTTTTCAATTGAGGTCATTGTTATCCTGTGGAAAAAACTTTGTAGATGGTAATCAGCCAAGGAACTTACAGCTACTGCACTGATCAATAGCTAGAGATTTTTGGAAACTCAAAGGTATCGTTCTGTTCACATGTTTATTTTGCTAATACGAAGTTATTCCTTTGAGTCACTATTGTCCCTTTAAATGATTCTTTCCAACATCAAGTCCAATTTCCTTTCCACTCTTAATGTTTACCTTCAAACTTATGATGGAATCATAAGACACACGTGATAAAAGGTGGTACCCAACAAAGGATACATTTTACACTGAGCAAGCACTCAATTTGTGCTCTCCCTGACCCTACAAGAATCCTATGCCTTCATACCCATCACTTTAGTAATTACCTATTATCTTTTTAGATCATAATTACTTTCCCTATTGTTCTCACAAGGTCTACCATTGCCATAAAATGACTCTGGGCTGGTTATCTAGTTCAAAGTGCCCCTAGTCTTCCATTTATGGGCATAATAAATTGTGCCACCTAAGGAGTCAACAGGAGATACAAATCTAGCAGCAAAGCAGTTCCTAAAACTATGTTCAAAACCTTGAGGTGAAATTTGACCCAATCACTCATCTTTAATCAAGGTGACTTTTAATATGTCTTTTTTTTAATGTCATAGTAGTTAAAGATAATTTAGTACTGAAGGGGAAATGAAATAAGGATTCTAGGTCAGTAGGGAAAGAGGTTGTCAGAAAATTCTTGCCTTATAAAAATGAAGTTTTCTTTTCTTGTAAACCAAGCATCCTTTTCCAAAGGAAGTATACATTAGAGAAAATAAATCACAAAGATAGTGGAAGTAGAGTCTTGTGAACATGCTTAACTGGAAGCACATTTTCCTCTTACCATTTTCTTCTGCTTTTACAAAAATATTTCACATACAAAAAAAAATCAACCAGACTTCACTAAAGCACGTGCCTTATGTTCAAATCACATCTTTTAAACTGGCATAGTTTTTAAAAATAGGCTCTTAAAGTGCATATTACTGGCAGTTTGGAAAATATTGAATCCAGTATTTGCTACTCAGAACTGTCTCAACTCAGTCAAGAACTTTTCAAGTTAACTTTCTTTTCTCAACTCCCACAGTTCCACAGTTCTCATTATACCTGATGGGCAACTCAGGGAATCTTGTGCAGCTGCATTAGGACAAAATAGAAATGTTAATTCTGAATTTACATCCTTAAGAGACCTTGGATATTGCCTTAAAAGTTCAAAATGACCCAATTTTACAAAAAAAAAAAAAAAATGTAGAATGTCCTCTACAAAGGTGGATGGAAATCATTTCAATTTTTCTTTCAGTAAACTCTTCGTATTTAACTTTTTGCTAGTCACATTTGACGATCCTTCAGATTACATGAAACAGCACCCGACACACATACACATACCACCACATACAGAGATTTGCCCTCTGCTTGGGGAAGGGGTTTATGTATGCAAAATCAATTTAAAAATTGTATCACAAATAATAACCTAAGGTGACACCTGACACTGATAGGGAGAGAACAGATCAATTCATACAAAGAAGATGGGAAAATGACACAGTATCTTTAATTCTGGAAAGGGTTTGGCTCTTTGGATATGGTTCAGAGATCCCATATGTTCTCTCAAGAGAATTTTTAACTTTGCCTAATTGATCTCCAAGTAGAACTCAGTCCTTCTCATGTTTAAGAGCTTTTCTGGCACAAAAAGGCCTGTGGCTCCCATCTGCCTTTAATAAATGACTCACACTATGTGGTCCAAAGTCTCACAATAATCCTGTCTTGAAGAAGCAGTCAGAGTTTTCTTTTTACCAGTCAAGATCTAATGGTGGTGTTAACAGTAGATCAAAATTACTATCCTCAATCTTTTCCTCCAGTTCAACCCCATTAATGTCTGTATTGCACTATAATGTCCTTTTGGCTTCCTTGCTTTCTTAGGTGGCGATCAAAAACAAAGCAAGGTAAACATGCCTCTGGTGATTGCTCACATTCATAACTTCCTTGGGTTATTACCTGGCATCTTGTATTCTTGAACAGCTTATACAGAAAATCTGTCTAAATTTCTATTACATTAAAATTCCTCTATCAATTGCAATCCCAGTGGATTTGCTGTTCTAATTCTATATCATCATTTGGGTGTGACTCCAGATCCTCCACAGGGACACCTTCCTCAATCATTTCTGGGCTTTAATTCCTCACTTCTTTAGTACTGAATAATCTGTTCTAAGGTTCTAAGATACTATATCACTAACTGGAATAATAACAGCAATAATAATGGTAATAATAATAATGGACATTTATTGCATGAGCAATATGTGCTAACCGGTGCACCATGACATTTATGTAGGATGGCTCATTTAATTCTTTCCACTGCATTGTGAAGTTACTATCCTATTCCTATTATAAGGATATGAATCAAGGCTCAAATAAGTCAAATAAGTTATCCGAGCCTACCTAAAGAAAATTCAGACCCATTTCTAATGCTGAGCCTCATAATAAGGAAGGACATTTATTTGGGAAGGAAAAACAAATCCGTTTGGCTCTTTCTCTTCCAGAAGAGTGCCCACACCCCCTTCTTTCTGAGGGCTCCATCTTCTTCTGGGAATTTCAATACAGTAACTTTTGGCACTAGATAGTGGAATGAAGTGGACAAGACATTTGTATACTTCAGAAGAGAAGGGGTGACTATTGGAACTCACATTGCATTGGTGGGAATTAGTCACATGGCTGTACCTGGATTCAACAGGGCCTGAGAAAATGTACCACCTATCAGGTATGTTTCCTTGTAAAATACTACTCTGGGAAAGGAGACTATATATTTGGGGAACAACTAGTCATCTCTGTGACATTTTTCTGCCTTATATCTCTTAATTAACAAATTACAGTTTGAAATATCCACTAATAATTTGAATTAGAGGACCTCTAAATTCTTCTAGCATTTAAGACCTAAGTGTAATAGGCTGTGTTCTTTCATTTTCAAACTCTACTTTTCCCCCTAAACGAATCGAACTGTCTCTCACTGCAGCAGATAAATCTTCTTCTTGTGCTAGTGATGTTGGGCATGATGAGATGATTGTCTTACCCTTGGATGTTAATGAAAGTGAGAGGGTGCCAGTGCTGTGTTCAGCCTTTAAGAATATACTGTGCATTATGCTTGCCTATACAAGCATGTGAATGGCAAAGATGAATGAAATGGGTGCACACACAGACACAAACTGCAGTATTTGGGAAACCAAAAGAAAGGACAGTGATTGCAAAAAAGTTTTCTTACTAAAAATAAAAGATAATTAAAATATGCAACAGCAATGTGCATCCAAAGGAAATAAACTAGCTGTGGCTATTAGAATAGGATGTCAACTTTATTGGATTTGGGATTCCCTGTAAGGGCTGGTGAAAAACACTTTTGGGTATATCTGGGTGGGCCACAAAGGCATGGCCGTGGAGTCTGTGTCTAGTTCCTTGGCCTTTCCTCTCCCATGTTATTCTTCTGCTCTGATTCCCAGGCACAGTGAAGTAAGAATCTTTGCTCCCATGCTCAGCTCCCATGCTATTTCTTTTCTTTTCTTTCTTTCTTTTTGCTTTTTGAGACAGGGTCTCACTTTATTGTTCAGGGTGGTCCTGAATTCACTCTCAAACTCAACAATCCTCCTGCCTCTGCCCCCCAAGTGCTGGGATTACAGGCATGAGCCACTACACCAGGCACTGTGGTGTGTAGTTACTGGGGATTAAACCTGGGACTTTGTGCTTGTAAGGCAGGCACCAGAACCACTAAGCTAAATCCCTGGCCCTTCCGTGCTATTTCTGTCTTGGGACCAACCAACCACAGACTGAATCTCCAAAAACTATGATCCAAAACAATCTTTCTTCTTTAAGTTTTGTCTATAAGGGGTTGAGGCCCAACAGGCAAAACTAGAAAAATAGAAAGCTGACAAAAAAGTTAGGTTGTTTTGTTTGCAACTAAATTTAGTATATAATTAAAATTAGATGTTGGGAAGTCAAAAATTAATAATCATAATTATACAACAATCACTTCACAGAAAAAAGAGTACATACACATCAAATGATTATGAAAATAAATGAAAAGATCAAAACTGATTAAAAATATAAGAAGAAAATTAAACATTCCACAGTGGAACAAAATGGAGAGTATAAAATGAAAATTTGGATTTAGACTCCAAGTTATATGGAATATAGATGGATCAAATGCTCCAGATAGAAAACACATTTTTTTTTATTACCAGTGATTGAATTAAGGTATTTGACACTGTATTAAAACTTTAACTCATTTTTATTTTTAGCATTTTGAAACAGAGTCTTGCTAACTTGTGATCCGTCTGCCTCAGCCTCTCAAGAATGCTGAGGTTACAAGTTTCTACCATCTCACACAACTAAAGAAGCATTAATTTTAAGATGGAAAAGTAAACTGAAATATGCCTTAACTACATGCTATATAAAAAAGATACTAAAAATAAATAATAACAAAAACAAAGTTTGAAAGTAAATGTTTATGAAATACAAATACCATTGGAAAAGAAATGTGGTACAGTAAGACAAATGCTTAAAAAAATAAATTTTGAAATATTTTATTGTCCTACTTGAACTGAAATGTATAATAGGTAATGTGAAAAAGGAAGCAAAATTTCTAAGGGGAAAGGAAATTGGCACAAGGAAAAATGGAAACCAATGTAAATAGGGAAGGAGGAAAGAGAAATAGGAAAAACAACAACTATGATAGATCATGTACAAGCACAAATTCTCAGTAAGGAATTTGACCACAATTTGTACCTAACATGTGCCAATTGAGTTAACAGAAAAGATTTTATTAGAGGTCAATTTATATTTTATTAGAGTCACTTTATGTGGACGCAGTTATTTACCAAGAGGATACAACTTTTAATGTGCATATATTGATTAATATATATGCAAGAGATATACAAAATCAGCACATACCCCAGTGACAGAGCACTTGGCTAGGGTGAGCAAGGCTCTGGGTCGAATCTCTGAGCTAGATGGACAGACAAGCAGATAGGGAGATATAAAATCTGTAGAATGAAGAGGTTATAAAACCACATAAAGATGATGTGGCAACTACAAGCTAAGAAAAGAGTGAAAATCTACCTCGTTGGCACTTTGATCTCTGTACCTCTGAGAAATAAATCTCTTTTTTAAAATCACCTGGTCTGTAGTATATGGTGTGACAGCCTGAGCTGACTAATGGACTGAAATAAACTTCAGAAAACAGAAAGCCTCCAAATTTATATAACCAGTAAAGAACTCAATCAGTACTCTAAAATCTTTCTTCGAAGAAAACTCAAGATTACTCCTCTGACAGTTTCTATCAAATGCTTGAGAAGCAATAATCCTAATCTCACCCAAAATCATCCAGAAAAGAGGGTGAAAAATAAAGCATACTTCCAGGTCACTTAATGAAGTCAATATTGCCCAGATATTAAAAAAGAGAAAATACATGCAAGTCTCAGTTAAGAACTTAAATCTAAAACTTCCAAACACAGTACTTGCAAATTGTATCCAACACAGTAAATAATACATTATCACTAATTTAGATTTATTCATCTGAATATCAAAGCATTTGACCACATTAATAAAAGAAAAATTATATAATGATCAAATTCACAAAGTATTTCATGAATTTTAAATGATTCATAATTACATTACAAATATAAAATAACTGTCAATAAAAGAGATGTTAATCACTGAGTGAAAAACAAGATGTATTTTTAGAGATTTATAGAATGTTGAAAGATATGAGGAAACATTAACTTTTTAATCTAGTTTGAAAAATCAGTATTATAAAATATCAGTTCACTCAGTTTTTAAATTTGGCATAACCTAATTAAAGCTCAGTAGTTATGTACAAAACAAAAAAGCAGCTATTAAACTTTATATACTGAAAAGTCAAATATGAAGATAATACTAAAGATAATGTTGAATAAAAACAACTTGGAAAATTTTCCAAATAATATATCAAGATTTATAAAAATTCAACAACTAAGACAGTGTAATTATAGAACAGAAAAGAAAAATAATCAAATGAATCAAAACAGAAAGCACACAGATAGCCCATACATGCACATTACAGACTTTTGCTTTATCGCCAAGTGTTAGTACTGAGCAGTGAAGCCATATTGACTTTTAAATAAATGGAAGTGGGGCAATTTGATGTCCATATGGGATGAAGAACTAAATTAGACCATAATTTTAAAGCATGAACAAAGTCAATCCCAGGTGGAATAAAGATCTAAAAATTAAAGCCAAGGCAATTAAACTTTTGTATAATAATAGAGAAAAATATCTGCATGAACTCAAGGTATAGAAAATTACCCAAGACACAAAAAGTTAAAATCACTAATGGACAAAACTAGTAAATTTAACTGCACTAAAATAAATACCTCTGTTTATCACACACACAAACACACACACACACACACACACACACACGAGTGAGTAAAATGGATGACAACATTTACAATACATACAAAGGCACCAAATGCACACACAATTCAAAATGGGCAAATGACTAGACACTTGTTAAATTCAAGGAATACTAAGTGGCTAATAAACATACAAAGCAGCTTGACCTCACTGGTAACCTAGGAAATATAAAGAAACTACTATGAGATAACACTATATACCTGCAGATACCAGTAGCTCCATTGGAGAAAATATTTTAGACATGTGTCTAAAAAGGTTCATCATAGCATTGTTCTTAGGAGAGCCAAACTAAAAATGCTTAAAGATATGCTACTAGAGAAAAGGATAATCATGGCACACTGGAATGCAACCTTAAGAACTACTCTAAAAAATAAACTATGCACAATAAACTATGATAGATCTCATAAATATAATACTGAAGAAGAAGAAAATAACTTTAATTCTGTAATTCAAAAATGCACCTGATAGCCTTATTGTTCAAAGATGCATGCAGATATGATAAAATATTTTTTTAAAACACAGAAATTATAATCACACACTTCAAAGTAGTCATTATTTTTAGAGAAGTGAGAGTAGCCTAAGGGGACATTCCAGGTTTTTCCAGTGTTATATTTCATGTCCTAACACATGGAAAATGCATGTGTTCTTTTTCTATTATATATTAAGCTGTGCCTTATGATTTATGGATTTCTTTGTATGTGATTTACTCCAAAAGAAAAAAATTTCAAAATTTAGATTAAAAAAAAAAAAAAACATGTGCTGATTTTTCTTTGCCTCCAGTGGGTCAGTCCTGAGAGTCACACTATTGTTGTCTAACACTTTCATATTATATGGCTGTACACTTAGTATATAACATGCCAGTAGATTTTTTTTACTGAGACAAAAAAGATTAAAGTAATGATTGTATCAACAGATTCATCCAGGCACTAAAAATGTATTTGTAAAACCTCATATTCTCTTTGGATAAGTAATCATGGTTTTGCAGCACTTTAAGTTTCCTCTGAGGTAGTTCAGTCATGTGGAACTAAATCATTAGCCAGTTCTTCAATGTGTAACTTCTCTTACCTGTGAAGAGAGGCAGAAAATGAAGTGTTTGGAGTAGAACAAAAAATCCTCGTTAGCTGAATGCTGAGGGAACGGCACAAGTGGCTATTCCTGAGATTCAAATGTCTCTTAAAGAAGTCCTGAGGGACAAGGCAGCTCCCACTTCTCACAGGTTGATGACTATTACCTGGAGATCTTTAATAAGCACAGCTGGTGGGCTAATGGCACATAGCAATGTAAAGAGGCACAGCAGTCATTCCCAAAACAGTTATGTGTAGGCACCATGCTCTCTCTTGTTTAACACCATTACTTCCTCAAACTCCATCGGTATTTTCTGCTTACCTGGTGTGCCCCTCACAAGTTACTGGCCTTTCATCTGTCTTATGAGCAATCAAAATGATAATGAAGTAAGGAACAGAGAGGCATGAAATGGCATTGGCAAAAGATTTCTGGTCCTGGGAAAAATGGAGTGACAAAATTTATCTAGTTATCCTACCACATTAAACAACCAGAAACTGGGACAGAATATAAGAAACAGCATGTAGGAAACATACTGCTTTCGAGGGAGCATGAACTGTGGTGTCTCAGAGAGGGAAACAAAGTGAGCCCTTCGGTGGTACCTAGTTTATCACTCAACAATTTCTCAAACCATAGTGCCAGCAGAGCAACCCAAACAAATTTTAGTAGTTCTACTGCATGGAGGACAGAGACAGAGAGAGACAGAGACAGAGACAGAGACAGAGACAGAGACAGAGTCCAGCTTGGAAAGGCCAAGGCAGCTAAAGTGTGCAGGACAGAGCAACAGAAAGGAAGCAACTACAGAGTTCTGGCTGAGCACTGCTCTGCATGTAGATGGGGAAACTACAGCTTTAATCCCAGCACTCTGGGAGAGTGAGGCAAAAGCACTGCAAGTTCAAACCCAGCCCGGACAACTTACCAACTTGATGAGACCTTGTCTCAAAACAAAAATTATTAAGGACTTGAGATGTAACTCAGTGGAAAGACATGGACTATAGTCTCCAGGATGGAAAACAGGAAAGAAAGGAGGAAGGAAGAAAAAAGAAAAAGAAAGAAAGGAAAGAAAAGAAAGAAAAAATAGAGAAAGAAGGGAGAGAGAGAAAGAGAAACAGAAACAGAAAGAAAAAGAGAAAGAGAAGAGAGAGGGAAGGAAGGAGAAGGAAAGGAAAAAAGAGAGAAACAGAGGTTACCTGAGGAATAGGAAAGAACCACCAGAGAAGACTAATTAAAAGTTAGGAATTATTTTGTCTTCTTCACCTGCTAGAAGGATAAGATATGCAGAAGTGGGTAGAAGGCTCAGAGCATCATACTGATTCAACTAAATTGATTTAACTTATTTGCATACTGGCATTAACATATAATTAATTAGAGAAATATAATAAAATCTAACAATCAGTAATGTAAAAGTCACAAGGTAATCCATTCAATCAAAATTAACAATGTCTGGCATGCAAAGAATAATACTCTATGAATTACCAGTTATTCAAAGAAGTAGAAAAATACAATATAAACCAAAAAAGGAAAATCCTTTAATGAAAACCAACACTGAAATCACAGAAAAGACATAAATGCAAGCATAGATGTCAAAATAATATATAATTAAATTTTAAATGTTACATATAACAGAGGAAAAGAATATTGAGATTAGGAAAACCATAGAAAAATACAACTAGTGTGGACTCTGCTGACCGGGTCTGGGACGCTTTGAATCCAGAACTGTAAGAAAGAAAAGCGGAGCATGGGGGACCAGAAATCTTTCTGCAGACTAAAGCGAACTTTACTTTCACAGGCATTGTCACATCATGCACAAACGCAAAGGAACACATCATTCCAACACCATCTGGTCATTCTTTCTGTCTTTCTAACCTTTCTGTCCTTTGGGCTGATAAACTGCAGAATGTGGACATAGCAAATAGAAGAAGCCTAAGCTAACTACACAATCGTATCTTTCCTCACAGAACAAGTGTAAGAGTAGAATAGGAAAGTCATTGCAGCGTGTCGCAAGGGTTCATCTGATCAGCAGCGTCCTCTCACAGGATGTCCCCACGAGGTTACCCATCACCTCTGCATGTTCGGTCTTCCAAACACAGAGGACACAAAGTCAGGGATAACTTGCACAACCAAACATCCGAGACGACCTCCAACACCATAGAACTTACAAAAAGGAAAAGTATAGAATTAAATTTCTGTGGTATTAAATCAAGCAGTCCACAGTGTGACAATACAATGGCAGATGCCACAAAAATAGTCAAGCAACTGATAACTGAAAATGTCTCCCATTTGCTGAAATATCTAAACCTGTTAATCTAAGTAACATACGACACCATAAGCAGAGTGAATCTGACAATTTAAATTAAAAAACTAAATTTTAAAAGGGAGACATGTATATATTATGAGGATTAAGAAATACATTTCTAAGAAGCATGCAAAAGTAGTACATATAGATAGAAAAATGTGAGTTTTTACAGTACATAACAGAACTATGCAACAAGCCAGGGATTTAGCTCAATGGTTCCAGCATCTGTGTTTCAAACGTAAGGTCCAGAACTTCAATCCCCAGTAACCACATACAGCAACACAGGGCGTGGTGACTCATGCTCATCAGCAGTCAGCATCACCCACCACAACACGGGGCCTGGTGGCTCACACCTATAATTCCAGCACTCGGGAGATACAGGCAGGAGGAGAGGATTCTGAGGATATGAAAGTGGAGAACCAATATTTTCTGCTACTGTATGCTTTCAACAACATGGAAAAGACTACAGTCTTTTAGAACAGCAAGAAATTCACAACCAACTAGAATTAATGAGTGGGCCTAAAAATGTATTGATTCTCACAAAAGAACAAGAAGTACAGTGAAAGCATCATGTTAAGCTTATCCAGCTGGCAAAATTTTAGATGGATGATACTCTAGGGAAAGACTCACTGAATCATCAAGAAATTAATTAAGTTGAAAGCTTATGTATGTAGGGGGTTGGGGGTTGTAGGGTGAGTAGGGAAACAGTTAAAAATGAGATTCAACTCATGTTATATACTGGTACAAATTCCCAATGTTGAGTGTGACCATGATATGTGTATAAAATGTACTAATAAAGAATTCAATTTTTGAAAAAAAACATGTACACAAAAAGCACTTAATCATTCAAATAATAAAATTGTGTTGAATTCCTAACATATTTGAATAATATGACTCAAAAATAATTTACTGGCCAGGCATGGTTGTGCACACTAGTAATCCCGGTACTCAGGAGCCTGAGGCAAGAAGACTGCCATGAGTTCAAGGCCAGCCTGGACTACCTCACAAGACCCTGTCTCAAGAAAAGAGAAAAAAAGGCAACAGAGGGGAGGGGAGCAGAGGAGAGGGGAGGGAAACCATTTATTGTTAATCCCAGTATTCCTTCTGTTGCATTTGAATTGAAAGCTCTCTTACAATTCTTTCATTTTCCTTCGGATTTTTAATTATTCTTCTGGATCCAAGACTGCTGTACTGAACAAACAACATATGACAAAAGATAGAAAGAAAACTACACCGGGTAGAGAAAACCTCATTACTTGCTGGTTGAGTCGGTCTCCTTCCAATCACATGAACGAGAATATTGTCATCTTATTGACACACTTCAACAAAAGCATGTTATTTTTGTTTCTTCCCCTAAATAGTCTCCTTTGCCTTGTCAGTCACAGCAATGGCTCCTAGCTTGTAGCCCCTGAACATCACACCTTATCAAAGCCTTTCTAAAGTGTAACACAGGACATCCTGAGCAGGACTGGGAACAGTCTGGCTTCCCTTGACCTGGCAACCTTGTTTGTGTTATTAAAAGTCTAAATATATGTGAATTCTTAGAATTAGAGAAACCCTGTTCATTTGCTTTGAATTTATAATTATGATTTTAATTGTGAAATATTTTTATGTGAGCTACTGCCAAGCACAATCTGGACATGTACTTAATAAAACTGACTTGATGAAACTGTATTTATTTCCTGTTCAACTTTTTTCTTACTCTATCAATGTTATTATAATACTTAATTCTATAGTTCAACATATCACTATTTAGTAATTACAATAATAAATTTCACAATCAAATACTTTATTCCTTGATAATCACAGTATGGTTTAGTTTATTAAATATTGGGATGGAAAAAATTAAGAATAAAGTTCTTTGGCAAAAAAAGATCTTGATAAAAGAGAGACCAAGGAATGAAAGGAAAAAAGAGATTTTGGAATGTCAGTGGAAAGTGGGACCCGAAGTTCCAAATTCAGTCTTTATAATCCTGTCATAAGTTTTTAAATCCATACACATATGTCTAATGGATCTTATCAAAGCAGCAGAGCCTTCCCCTCTGGAAAGGAACAGAAAAATAGATTGTAGAACTAAGTTAGCACTTGCAGCAAAAGCTACTCCTGCCTAAACTGCATGTGTTGGCGCACACCTCAAAGCTCAGCACTCTGGAGGGCAAGACAGGAGTACTGTGATTCTAGCTGAGCATAGGGAATTTAGCAGAACCCTGTCTCAAAGTTTAAAGTGGGCAGGGGAGACTGTGGATGTGCTGATATAGCTCAGTGTGAAAACCCGGGTTTCATTTCCTAGTACTACAAAGACAACAACAAAAGTAATACTCTCTGAATCTAAATTCTAACCAGGATTCATTTTTGCATTTTCTAGTACATTCCCAGAATAATACTACATGGCACAACAAGAACATTTACAGAACGAATGTAGCATTTCAATAAAATATATGAGTTTGCACCTCCTGCCACACAGCATAATAAGGTTCCTTGTATGAGAAGTAGTGAAAAGACACCTCTTTGGGGGTCAGTTTTCCAGGGCTCACAGTTAGGCAGAAGTAGCTTTTGCTGCAAGTGCTAACTTAGTTCTACAATCTATTTTTCTGTTTCTTTCCAGAGGGGAAGGCTCTGCTGCTTTGATAAGATCCATTAGACATATGTGTATGGATTTAAAAACTTATGACAGGATTATAAAGACTGAATTTGGAACTTCAGGTCCCACTTTCCACTGACATTCCAAAATGTGAGCTTTGACTTGCAGCTTTGACAAGTAGAATGTAATCTCAAGGAGGTTATTTACCTTGTGTTTCAGTAAGTCATTTTTTACTCACCTGTAAGAGAGGATCATGGGAGATAGCACTGGCCATTTACTATTTACCAAGAACAGTCGAGAGTTTTAGGTATTTTAAAGGTTTTAATTATCATAAAAAGTTTGATGTTCACTTCACAGATAGGAAATGAGACACACTGAGATAAAATACTTGCTCAGTTTACACAATTAGGATGCTATAGTCCAAATTTAAACTCAGTCTGGCTCTGAGATATATGAACTTAGTCATTATATTATTTTCCTCCCCACAAGTTAAAAATAGGACTGTATATATACCAAAGAAAATTACAAGGAAAATACATGGAATAATAACACCTTATATATGTATCTGTTATTATTATATCTTAAACCTAGACATTCCTGCCTTTCATAGCAAATCTCCCATTCACCTTCCAAGAGATTTTTGATAAAGCACAGGATAACTTATCATTTTAAATTACTGCATTAACTTGAACTATTTTAAAATGATAACAATTCTTCTTGAATACATTTAAAATTGTGTCACTTGTTATGCAAAATACACATGTTAATCTATAAAACATACATCTATAAATATAATTTTCACAAACAGAAGCAATTAGGAATGCATTTGTAGAGTTTAGTATTTAAAGAAATCCCAACATAAGTGCTTTCTCAGAGAAACAGTTTTATTGAAACAAGAATCATCAGGCCGGGGATTTAGCTCAGTGATTCCAGAGCCTGTCTTGCAAGCACAACGGCCTGGATTCAATCCCCTAGTAAGCACATACAATACTGGGTGTGGAGATTCATGCCCAGTAGCAGTCAATACCACCTACCACACTGCCTGGCCTGGTGGCTCATGCCTGTAATCCCAGCACTTGGGAGGAGGCACAGAGGCAGGAGGATTGCTGTGATGTGAGCTTGAGGCTGAGCTCAGGACTAGCCTGAACTACAAAGCGGGACCTTGTCTCAAAAGAAAACAACAAAAAAAGAATTATCTAGCACATTTGCCCCTGTAAATGTATGTTGACAGTTATAGGGTGTAACAAAAGTAAGGACAGACAGATGCTCCTTATCTGTTGCTACCCAAGGGAATAGGGCCATGATGGAGGCATGTTTCTGTCACGTGATCAGAAATACGTGGGTTTCAGACAAGGCAGCTCATGTGCAGTAGCCAGCCACCTACTTCAAAGAACAATCTAAAAGAAAAGAAAGAATTGCCTGCAACTGACAAGCTAAGCTGTGTATTTCTGTAGAATGTAAACACAGAGTCAGAAACTGATGACATGATGATAAAACACGTGTCCCTTTTGTGCCATTGTGTCATCTGTTAGCAAGTATTGGCAAATGTGAAGATTTCTTTGCTAAGGCACTTTCTGAGCCCATGAGGTAACAAAGGTAAAACAAAGTTGGTACTATTTCCTTCATAAGAGAGAAGACTGAAATACTAACCAACAAAACCAATAGGCTTAAAGAGCCAAACTATGTAGTGTGGACAAAGAGCCAGAGAAAAGTCAGAAGGAGGTTTATGAGTCCCTAATCAAGTCAAATAAATCCCTCAGCACATGGGTATCAAGGTCTCAGCCTGTGCTGCAAACACAGCTTGTTGGATGGGTTTCACTGTCCCAAAAGGCATATAGAGATTGTTGTGCCTTCAGTCCCACATGCAGGTGAGACAGAGCTCTAGTGTTTTCCTTTCTGTCCAATTTCAAATGTATTACACATGTCCTACTCAGTATTTCCATTTCTTTAACTTCCAGTTTTAATACTTAGAGAGCAAACTTAGAACTTCAATATCCAAGAGTCGTATTTATTGTAGTCTTTCGACTGCCAGGACATCCATTCTTGAACTAAATTAATAGAAATGTAGCCTCCCCACTAATTCAACATACTCAAAAGAGAATTACCACTTCTAATATTGCTTATCTCAATAGGCATGGAAACTTAGCATATTATCTGTCTTTATCTAAGGTTCTTCACAAGCACATATGAAAGATAACATTTCTGGTTTCAACTCATACAACACTGAAAGCAGCTCAGGAAGCACACATGATCACCAGTTTTCCATCATTATCTACAGATCAGGGCAGAGCATTGACCAACAGGACCCAGAAGTAAATTATCCACCTTTACTTTGGAGAAGTTCAGCCCACAGGGAGGGGACCTTTATGACTTAGAGAGTCAACAGAGTGTACCCCTGGTCCAAACAGTTGAGAAATGTTCACATATGAACTCTGAATTTATATAGTTAGAGGAAACAATACTGGAGGGTGAGCAAAGAACATACTGTCTTGAGAAGAGCTGAACTCTGAGACTAATCGTTGGCAGAAATGTCCTAGATGGGGTAGTATTTTCATCATGCTGCGCTGCTCCCTGTTGTTTTAGGAAACCAAGATCCCACAGACTCAAGATCTTTGAGCTTGATGCTTCCTCTTCTAGGACTACTCTTCTTTGAAATATTTGTACACCCATAACAGTGCTGTATTTATACTAGTGACACAAAGGTGGGCCAAATACAAAACCATCCAATAATGCAATAGTGTATATTGGCAAGTTAAAATAGAAAGCACTAAATGATTAGCTCATAAGATATAAAAAGAATAACAAAATTCAAGGCTTAAGATTTAAAATACAGTTTTTTGGTACCAAAAAACTGCTCTATTATAGTGGAAGGAAATTTTCTTAGCTTATCAAAGCATTAATTAAAAATTTCCAGCAATCATCTATCTGAGTGTGTGTGTGTGTGTGTGAGAGAGAGAGAGAGAGAGAGAGAGAGAGAGAGAGAGAGAGAATCTAGATATTAGACTCAGAACCTTGCACTTGTCAGGCAGATGCCCTACCCATGAGCTAAATCCTTAAATCCTTGGCCCTGCCATCATCTATCTTTGGCTACATTAATACTGAGGCCAGACAAAAGACAAGAAAGACTTCTACTGCAGTTTCTATTCAAAATTATACTCTATATGCTCCAAGTCACAATCAGATAAGTATTAATGTTGAAAAAGAAAAAGTAAGACATGCTTTACCTTCATAGAAAATTGAGGGGAACCTACAAATAAACTATCTGAACATGTATTAAAATACATTTTAAAACTAGTTTGCCCCGTGTGATTGCTACAAGATATACACACTGATGAATAAAGCTTCAGAGAGAGTTCTGCAGGCCTTTTGCACATGGGCAACATTTTACAGGACAGCTCGGTATCATTCATTTATGAAAAGTAAGACAGACTACTAAAACTTTTACCAACCAACTAAGCTGGTAAGCTACATAAAAAATGCAAACACTTAATACTATAAACAAAAAAAAAATCCCATCTAAACAAAGATCTATCTATAAAAATCAACACTTTTTCATACAAAATATACACATGTGACTTTACAAACTTGCATTAGGATAAAATTTCTTAGATGTGATGTAAAAAGCTCAACTCAAAGAAATAACTAAAACACTGAAATACTTATAAAATGTAAAAAAAAAAAAAAGATATATAAGTTGAGACTTGGAACAGATATTTACAACCGATAAAGAATTATATCCAAAAATCTTTCAAGAATCATTTGAAATCAGTAAGAAAAAGAAAACAACAGAAAACAGGCGAAGGACAGCAACTGAAGAGGAATCCCAAATGGCAAATGAAACACAAAGAGGGGCTCTCAGCCCAGTCGGTAATGAAATGTAAACAACACAATGCCATTCGCTCCCATTTCACACCCACTAGATTAGTAAAAATACGGCATTTGGCAGAGATGTAGAGCAGTGGAAATTGTCATCAGGCACTGACATTAGAAGCAAGATCAGCCCAACTGTTTTGGAAACCAATTTGGTAATAAAAAGTAAATCTGTTGGCATTCATATCCTACAAGTCAAGAATTCCTCTTTTGAGTGTTCATTTACAGCTGTTTTTGCATCTCATATTCAAGACAGGGCAGAAAAAGTACTGTTGTTTTTTGTTGTTGTTGTTGTTGTTTTAATTTTAGAGTTTCCACTGGAAAAGGTAAATAAATACACAACAACAAGAAAACAGATAAATATATGATGACATATTTAGACAATGGTAATATAATACAGGAGTTAAAAGGATCTACCAAAAGATACAATTTTCAAAATGACAATGTAACTAATAAGAGCAAATTCATAATGCTTATAATGTAACTTGTATTGCTCTGAATGCTTTGCATGTATTATTTCAAGTACTTTTATTTAGTTTGTTCAAATTAATATGTTAATTTTACAACAAACCACAGTAATATCAAGCTTAGGAAATTAGAACTATTGTATCCCACTGAATAAGTGAGACAACAGAGATACAGAAGAATAAGTGAATTACTGGAGGTCATATATTTAGTTGTGGTAAAGGTGGACTCCAAACCATTCTTACTCTAAATGTCACTATTTTGCTACTTCTAAGGTTTTTAAAAAACATTTTATAGTATGACATCATTGATAGTTATTTTTAAAACTACCCAGCAATACCATATGATGTTCAAAGATATACATATTTTATAGAACCATAAAAATAAAAATTACAGTCATACTTGTAATATGATTTATATCAACCAACTTTGATGTTTGGTGTTCTAAATGTTTCCTCTCTCTGCTCTGCTTCTGCCTCCCCCAGATGAAGCGATCTGAGGTTATGGTCTGCAGTGCAGACCTGAGGATGTACTCTTATTTTGGTTCATGACCGACTGAAGCAGCCACCTCAGGCACAGTGTCATCACAGCCCTAGCAGACTGGGTTTTGATGATGGCCATGACTACAGCAGGAGTGTCTAAAGAGACCAAAAATAGACAGAGGTGGGGGTCAAGAAACGGACATGAGCTCTGCCTCTTCTCACATGGCGCCTCAACTCCACCTAGCCCAGCCTTGCACGGGTTTGTGTAGCCAACACCACAATTTACGCTGCACTATGGGTTCAGCCTATGATATGGACATTGCAAAGACCAAAGGCAGGGGACGCAGTGTTGCATCAGAAGCAAAGTCAAAAATGTGGGGTGCAGCGAACTTTGTGGAGATGGTGCAAGGGTTTGAAGTGATTTCCTCTTAAATACACTGCAAGTGAGTGAACAAAAGAGAACAGAGAGAGTCAAAAATTTCTTTGAGTTGAGCTTTTTTGCACCATGTCTAAGAACAGAGAAGACAAACATTCACTT
This sequence comes from Petromus typicus, assembly GCA_004026965.1. Lineage (NCBI taxonomy): Eukaryota > Metazoa > Chordata > Mammalia > Rodentia > Petromuridae > Petromus > Petromus typicus. The sequence continues at coordinate 37,166 of PVIR01006901.1, forward strand.
TTCCCTTTTCTTACTGCTCTAGAAGCAGCAGTCCTGAAGGCGTGGTGAGGTTTTATAAAACGTGATCCATGAACCTGAGCCTGACTTTCAGCAGCAAAATTCAGGAGTCTCTACTTTCATACTTTTCTACTCAGGTTCACTGTTAAACAGCTGATAGGTAAAAAAAGAAAAATGTAATTGGAACCTACTCCATGGCAAGTTATATGTTAGGAGGTTTCATCTGAGTTTTCTCTCATCCTTGTACAACTACAAAACAGTACTATTGCCTCAAAATTACAACTAAGCAAACTGAGTCCTGGAGGCCACGCCCACTTTTTCCACGAAGGCACACAATTAGTTTTTTGAAGCTGCAAAGCTCAAGGTTTTCCACAGTGTCATGGGGCTTTATGAAAACTGAATACAAAAACAGGCTAATCTAAGTAATCCTAAATACCATAATTACTCCTAGTTAAAAATACTCATTTTTAAATTTATATAAAGCTAAAAATGCTTTCTGGATCTTCTGAAAAACTCACTAGGGATGGATATTGTTTGATTTTGGTTTCCTGTGATATGCTTAGAGGTTTCATAAGGTTTTTAACTAGTGCCCATCAGTAGTAATGTGTGTATTGCAATGGGGCTCCGGGGCTCTGAGGCCATTGTCGGAAGGTTTGCCAGCTTCCAGTGTTTGGGTTCTAAACAATTAGAAAACCTAGATATGGTTACAGCATGGGCCTTTCTAATTGAAAACTATAGGGTTTTAAAAAACAATTTCTCTATAAACTGCCCCGGCAAAATGAATATTGTTTAATTTTCATTTTGAATTAAAGACCTGCAAACCTGAGTAATACAGAGGGTAATGATGAACTGTGCTGAGCAGAGGCTCCTCTGAGAGCCATTGCGATGTATTAAAACAAGAATTATTTTGTACACTGTGCGGTACTTCAGCACCAGATCCTCAGCAGACTGCAAAATCACTTCCCAGATAATGAAATTATAAAAGAATTTTAATTTCATGTTAGAACTTGTATTACAAATTATTAGAAAAAGGAACAGGGGAGAAAATAATTTTCAAGCAAATTCCTCTTGTGGATCACCGAACAGGAAGACCTTCTACTTAGACAACGCGGGAAAAATGTTATCAGAGGCAGCAGAACTACTGTAAGTTTATAATTCACACAATCTGTTTAAGGATAGCATGAGAGAGTTTACATGTTAAAGATGAGGCTGGAGGTGTGTCTTGGTGATAGATCACTCACCTGGCAGGTGCAAAAGCCTGAGTCTGACCCACAACACTGAAGATGTCAGGAACATTTGAGGGCACTGAGAAGAATGATTTTCAAAAGTATGCTAGACAAAACATCACAAAATTTTAGATCTCATTATATACTTTATTTAAAAGGACTATCAGACCAAGGGCAAGTTGTTCCCTGTATAAAATGCCAGTCTGACCGACACTGAAAACATCCCATTCACAAAGCAGTGCCGCCACGCTGCCATGGAGGTAACGAGCTGACCCGCTCCCCTCAACACCTCTACCCAAACCCCAGTGGGTTCATTCAGCTTATATGAAATAACTTATGTCCAAAGCATTCTCGGGTTAATGGGGTAAAAGAAATTTTTTTACAAGCAAAAGATGGTAGAAGCCAATTCTATAGTAGATGAATGTTTAAGAGTTGGCATCTAAGATGGGAATTTTTCTTATCCTTAGGGTTCAGAATTTCTGCAGTCCCCTATTTCAGTATTGCCTGAGTAGGGGTGGGGGGTTTTCTCTAGTGACTCAATCACACCAAAATGAGGTAGGGAAGCCTTTGGGGAGGTGCTCAGAATTTATGCTGGTGCATTGGTAGAAGCACCTGCCAAAACCCCAAGTTTATTCCTGTCTGTTGATCCCAAAACAGACTGAACATTATTCATTAACCAAAGGAGAGACATTCTCCAAAAGTATGCACAGGCCTTTTGTCTAGGAAAAAAATTATAATTTAATACTCTCATTTTACATGTAACTTTAAGTGTCTTACATAAATCTGCACAAAACTAAAATGTGCCATAAACTGAAAAATAAAAGCAAGAAGATAAAAGCAAGAGTGATACACTTGACCTCATGCTGGGAAACATATCAGTCTCAGAGATCAGACTTAAATATCAACAATGGAATCCGATTTTTAAGATCAATTTTATTCTAAATTCCACTTCAGATTCTGACCACTGGAAGTTTGTACCAAAAGAGATTTGGGGATAAGGAAAAGGAATTATGCTCTTGAGAGTTTCCTACTGTTGTCCTGAAGCTGAGTAAAAACGTTCACCTTAGTGAGAAACCTAGTTCTCAAAGCATGAGGAGTGATTCCTACGAGAGACACAGAAGGTCAAGATAGGGTGAAGGGGGATCATGAGGGCAAAGCAATTGCAGCTCCCTCCACACACATAGGACCTGGGGACCTCAAGCAAGTCGCTTAGCATTTCCACTTACAGCTGTCTCACCTGCAAAGTAGAGACAAGATGCTTCTGTTATGGGGCTGTGAGGAGAAACTGAGAATGGTGCATGCCTGATGCTACAGGCCCAGTGGTAACTGGGAAAATACTGGGTCATTGTTCTTGTCATTCTGTTATTTTAATTATTATTGCATTTCTGCGAATCACAATGTTCATCTGTGAGATTTTTGTTTCACTCTTCTTGAATTTTTTCTTTTCCCAATCAGAACACGCCTTTTTGTGTCCTGTATTGTGGGGGCTAAAAACAAAAGTTTTTTTTAAAAAAAATCCATGAACCACTACCTAGTTTGTGGTTTCAAAGGCTTAAACTAAAGGCTTAGATTCTTAAATATTTTCTAAAATTAGATGGGAAACTGAGAATTGCAGAATCCTGTCCTTCTTCATATTGTGTCTCAGGGAGATCTCAGAGCCGTGGAAAAAGGAATTGCTTCCTAGTGCTTAAGGCAAGCAAGTGGGGCTCTCAAGCTCCAGGAAGATTTCTGGAGGCAAGCTTGAGGCAGAACCACCATCCCCAGGAAAAATGGTGACAGCAGCATGACCAGCGCGGGATTAAGAGAAGGCTGTCCTAGGACAGACACACTGGTGCGTATAATATTCTGTGCTTCCTCACAACGTGCTTAGGAAGGATTCAAAAGGATTCACAGCAAGGACTAGGACTGAGTTCTCTATCATGCTGTGGTGGCACATAGGAGAGCAATATATTTTTGAGGAAAATATGGCATAACTGATTATATATGTTTACATATAGGTGTATGTTACATATACATATATATGAATATACATACACCATCACACACACACACACACACACACACACACTCACTCACATACATGCTATTAGAGGGGAGAAATTTATACCCATTCTGATAATTCTAGCAGACGTTGGAATTTTTGTTTTGGAGACTGATGTGAATAGGTAACAATGATAATGGGTACATATAGTCTCCACAATATCCAAAGAAACTAGAATTAAACTGATCTAACTTCCAATAAATTTTCTTCCTCACATTACTGCTTTTAAAAATATTATATCTCAGAGGGTTCAGTAAGTCGATTGCTTATTGACTTTCTAGCAGGTCCATATAGTATAATGAGTCTTTATATCTCTTTTTAAATTGCTTATTGGATTCTTAAGATTAAACAAAGCATATGAGAAAAATTACAGCGGTGAAAATTAGGAGACTTGGTCAAATGAGTATATTATTATCCTATCAAAGCCATATTTAAGTTTTCCAGAATAAATATTAAAACACTATAAATGATGCTTTTTAAAAGCTTGTTGCAACAAACAGTTCTTTAAAAACTGACTATATTCTTATAACTTCAGTTACTATAATATGAATTCTATCTCCATATAAAAGTCTAATGGCTTTCTTCAGATTAGATAATAAAATAAGTTCCCAAACTGAAGGAATTTGTGCCATTATGTGAGAGTCATAATGAGCTTCCCCCCTTCCCCTGGTACTTAGAAATAACAGGGAAAACTCAGAACTTTTGAAATTACAAAATCAGAATATTATTACAGAGGCAAAACTGACGATGCCATTCCTTTGTTTAAAATGCTTTCAGGGTTATGCCTTATTCTTAAGTTAAAGAATATCTTAAAAACAAAACAACAATAAAACCCCTACAAGTCCTGGCCTGGGCCGTGTCCCGTTTACCACACCAGTGCTCATGCGCACTTTCCACCTGCTTTTTGCCTCCATTTCCTTAGCCAACAGCAGCACTCCCCTCCGGACAGCTGTCTCCTCATCTGACCAGCCCTTTCCCGGTCCTTCTCCTATTCTCTACAGAGTTCTCAGGAACTCTGCGCACCTCGGCAAAACTCACGCCTCAGCCCGTTGTTAGGTGTGTGACTCGCCCAATTTCTGCCACGTGGGGCCCTAAAATCAGCAACAGCGACTCAGTCTGAAGCGCCACTTGCGGTCGTCGTGACCCCGACCCAGCCTCCCCACCCTGGCCGCTGTGGGTCCGCTTTCCGCCATGGAAAGGCGAGGTGCAGAGCGTTTCCTTCTCGTAGAGCAGGATCTGGCTTCTGGCTGGGATCACTGTGATGATCACCCGTGCGTTAGGGACTTGGTCCTATTTGACTCCGACTTGGGAAATATTGCACTTGCTTTGAAAATATGTGAGAATTTATTTTTTCATTTAACAAGTTTGGATTAAAAACAGTGAAGTAAAATAAACCTCTACCAAGATTCAGACATTTTCCTATCTTCTGCATCTTTTTCTGTTGAAAAAACCATCCTTAGGAAACAATAATACTGAAGGGAAAGAAAAGGTTCATATGAAAGAACAACATAAAGGATGCGATTAAACAGTGGAAGTTACCTTACACGAAGCCCTTTGTTTGTAACCATATCACCTTTACAGAAATATCTGAATCGGGGACTGTGCACTTGCCAGAACAAATGGCCCAGAATGTGAATGAACGACATAAATCAGAATATAATCAGTTTTCACTCTACCTGTTTATTGCTTCAGATGAAATTCTCCTACCAAGTCCTACTGAATTTGCTATTATCTACCTGTACCTGGAGAAAAAATGATCCCAAAGTGCCCTAAATAATATCTGAAATACATTTTAAATATAAGGTCTATTTGCTCCGTGTGCTGTTTTACATTTTAAGTACAATGTGAGACTATTATGTGTTTATTTTTATAGTTTTCTTCACTCATTTCACACCTTTTAGTTCAAATTATACTTGTAAAACTTAAGACAGACAAGTGCTCAGGTCATATCGGTTCTGGTCTTTTAAATGGCTCTGTTGTCGCTACACAATGAGGCTGGGAAGATGCGGTGTGAGCAGCTGGGAAGGTTTCTGCTCATTTCTGCCAAGTGCAGCACTACACTTATCTCCGTGCTATCACCTGAGCACAGGCTCAGTTCATTAAAGCAGGTCTTTGTGTGGCGTATGTGTCTCTGTTCTTCTGGCTGCATAAAATTAACTCTGAGTTCCCTTTGCATTTCTTTCAAAGTTTTGTTTTGTTTTGTTTTTTGTTTCTTTGTATTCTTTAGCTGTATTTCTTCTATTGCTCAATGATTTGGCAAAAACAGGTAAGAATTCAATTTGTAAATTCTGTGTCTCGGGTCCATGGGGACCTATGTCTACCTCAGGTTCCTTAAACCAAGCACTAACAATGTTCTATGAAGTGGATGATTCTGAACCATGTAAAAGGCTCTCTTTTCTCTATGCTTTAAATTAGAGAATTATGAAGTCAAGTTAATTTTCCTTCAGCCATATTTGCTTGGAGTGGAACATTTCAAATGTAAAACCATTTTTCTTTCTAGAAGCCTCAAATGCATTGTATTTCAATGTATGGAGTACAAAAGTTAAAGTAAAGTGACAACCGATTGTATCATCTACAAGATAGCAGAGAATTACTCACTTTGGCTGAGGCCCAAGATTAGGTCATGTACTACAGTGACCCAGCCTATCAAGAGAACCAGAACAACTGCCCATTTCATAAATCAGAACGACCCTGCCTGAGGGAACAGTCCCTCCACAATGATGTTGTTTGCCCAGCCCTGTGTGCTACAGCTATCTTGCAAAGACAGCACACAGGCTCACTAGAGGCTGGCCTGCCCGACTTTAATTACTCATTTGTGTCCCTAAAGGATTATGTCACTGTGGAGACAGATACGTTTTTTTAAATGGTGTGTGATTACACTAAGACGACATGTCACATTGTTCCAAATGAACAGGCTCTTTTCACACTCAGGTGCTCCACACTCGGGCTGACAGGGTCTAAGCTGACATCTCCCTCCAGGAACAAGTTCTCCTTGTGAACTCAGAGAGCAGAGGGATTGCTATTGTTCGGTACACAACCATCCAGAAAATGTGCAGACTCCGTGCCAGTACAGAGGACTCAACAGGTGGAATGCTTACTGTGCTGTGGACTCAGAAGAATTCACTCCTAAGAAAGGCAAGTCAGGCAGCTGCCATTTTATCCACCTGTCCTTCCTAACTTACTGATTACATCAACAAGCAGCGCAAGGTCTGGGAAAGCTTCAGTGCAGTGTTTATATGTTTATTTTCATAGTTCTTTTACTTATATCACACAGGTAATTATGCCAAGCTTTTTGACCTACAAGAAGGATGTGTATTCTCAGAATTTTCTTCTGAACAACAGTTACATGAATCTGTACATTTCTCACATCTCAACATGTACTCAACACTGTCACAAGTGCTTACATAACCTCAGAGCCTGATACAAGAGATGAGTGAGAATCCCAAACTCACCCTGTGAAGCCCCGACCTATCAACATCCACCCAGCGAACCCGGTGCCACCCAGCATGCAAGGAGGATGGAAGGGAGGGAAAGAAGTGGGAAACGTGAACATGAGAGAAGGATTACACTAATCATAAAATGCAGTGATGGTGGAGGCTGGCACGTCACAAAACACACAGAACTTACTTTTGATTCCTCTGCATTGTTTCCATGATCAATTATGTTTGTATCGCGGTAGGATGTCAATGGTCATGTGCCATATTAATCATAGTTGGAGAAAATCAGAAGTTTAAATCTAGACCTGCAGTACTTAGGACTACATAACTTTAAAATGCAACACAACATCACCATCTAGTGTCAAAAACCTAAATCTTAAATCCAGTGTCACTGACCTACAAAACCAGACAGAAGCCTCAGGAAGTGACGGCATTAGGAAACTGAAACTCAGAGAGGCGAAGTCATTTCTGATGGAGCTATAAGAAAACAGATCACTGAAGAGTCCACCCAGTTACTTAAACCCAGCTGGATGTGACAAATGAACACAACCACGAAGCATTGGTATGTTCTGGACATGAGAGTGAGGATACTCTTCACAGAAACTTTCACCTTTACTCAGGGATCTACCCTCAGGTCAGTAAATTTGGAAGACATCCGGAACTGCATGAAATGTGGAAAAATTTAAGAGGAACTTAAGTAAATATAATCAAAGAAGAATCTAACCCTGGAATGTGATACAATGACAACTTTGGGGAAAGACAAGTTATTTCTCAAAAGCTTTTTGCTGATAGCCACAAGATTCAGTACACTAATAGCAAAGAAAATATGCTTAACAGTTTACTTATAAGCTTTGAATATTATTTAATTTTTCTAGCTTTTCAATTTAGTCTTATCCTTCAAAGAATAGATCATAATAGGAAGTTAAAACAATGAATATGGTGACTCTATTAAAATTATGTTGATTTGTTTAATATTCCACTATAGTTATTGTGCCTACTAAATATTGTATGTTTGCCTCTAAGTCTGCAGAAAACTATATCAATTAGAAGCCATTTCTGATAGAGTAGTCCTTTATCATAGTCTGCCAAGTACAGTGGCCCAGGATGGAAAAAAGGGTGGAAATGGACCTGGGTATATTCTTTTCAATCCATTCACAGATTGAGCGCCAAGCAAAATACATACAAATCTTTCCCCAGCTTGCACCAAAGGCAGGTTTGTTGCACTTTCTTCTGGAGATTCATGGGTTATCAATACCCACTGAACAGTACACATGGCAGAGACAGTGAACAGCGCTAATAATGCTTATGGCAATGTTCTGCCTTGTGCTGCCTGGCTGGATAACCTGCTATCTTTTGAGTCTGTATGCCTTAGCTGACCTCTTGTGACAAAACTCCCTGCCGGTTAGAGCCCTAGCTTAGCTAGAGTGTTGTAAGGCTTCCACTGCCCTTCAGGCCCCAATTCCATTTTTGCCTTAGGGTTACAAGTTTTTAATCAAAGGCTTAATGCCAGGATTTTCAAGATGGGGCAGGGAGCTTATCTGAATCACCTGGGGAGATTTTCCTAATTATAGCCCCCCACACACCTCATCTTTTCCTTATAGAGAGAGTGTTGCGTGACCCTCAGGTATGCTGGAGAGGAAAAAAAGAAGTTGAAGCCTATTGGCTTCAAGCAATGAGAGTAGTGAGGTTAATCTTCTTTTGATTCAGATGGAAAATACCTCAAAAGAGGGAAATGAAATCTTGTCTCCTAAGGATGAAACTATAATAAAACCGTAATTAATTTGGACCCCATTAATTCAAAATGTGTGATAATTAGAAAAATGGTAAGGCTAAAGTTTACTTTTCCTCTAGCTAGGGAAAAAGTGGCTGAAGATTACATTCCTAAGCCTGGGAAAAGTGAATGTGCTAAGCAAATTAATACTTACAGAGAGAAAAGCATTTAACTGATGGAGCAAGTGAGTAGGTTTCAAGCCATTAAAGTACACTGAACAGATAAACAAGTGCTAGTGTAATTACAAATCACCCTTGTCTGGTCCTGAGAGTAGACCACTCCAAGGACACTTTCTAAGCAGCAGCACTCAAGGAAGTTATGTGCTAGAGGCAATGGCGCCATTTATAAAAACTTTCCACAATCCTAAATGGTTTTCCATTTAGTCATGCTAAATGTCTATGGTTTTGCTGAATTGCCCTATGGATGCAAGAGAAATTGACCTAAGCATTGCCCATGGCTTGACTTACTCACCACATGCCATCTGCATGTTCTTTCCTTATCCCAACAAAGAGAAAAAGACAATATTTAGCAAAGAGTTGTAAAAAAGGTGTCAAGGACAAGGCTTTACAATATAGGCACATACCTTCTTCAGTGTCTATACTGGTGTAGCATGACAGTGTTTTCTGGAATAATTTTTAGTTCTGTTATGAAAATGCATTACTTGGTATGACAGTTAATTGGATCAGCATAGTTCTGAGTGTGGCTGAAGACACTGACTAAAGATAGAAGACCCACCCTGCGAATGAGTGGCACTGACCGACAGGCTTAGCATTGAATGGAATAAAAGGGAAATGAAGGAAGGCTCCCTCTGGTTTCTTAAAAGCATCTGCTGCATTCACCTTCCCCTTGGATGTGGTCTCCTGGCTTCTATCACAGACTCTTCAACCACCTGCTATGTACTTTCAAGGGACACTACAGTCAGCTTCAGGCCTTCAGCTGGCTCTTCCGATCTTTACCATGTATACAGCCCTTCTGAACTCTTCCAAATTGGAATCTGCAGACAGCCATTGTAAGCCTATCTTGTAAATCCTTATACAGCTTGCATTAAATCTGTTTCTCTAATCAACACTGACTGATACACTTGGGAAAGGAGATGTTGGAGAACTCTGCTTTCTGTAGGCCTTCTGAGAGACTTTCTAAGCAAACTGGCAATATCTATTTTCAAAAGAGTGTGCAGTACTTCTTAAAATCACTTTTTAAAGGCAATCCTTTTTATTCTGCATCCTGGGAATATTATCCTCTATTGCACATGGCCACTCTTTTGGAAAAACTAAGCCAGCTGTGTGGCAATTAATGAATAGCCTCAGAATTCTAATATTTAACTAAAGATTTTCAGTACTATTTCTGTCTCCTAATTATTTCAACCCAGCAAATAGACATAATAACAAAAAGTTATACCCCCTGTTATTGTATTTATCCACCCCATTCCATTTGAGTTTCTAACAATTGCCAGTTATACCCTGAGGCCTTATGATCTGACGTTCCTGTGGTTTGATTTAAAATATTTTAATTAAGTGAAGGTTTCTGCCTCCCGGCTTTCTAAAGCAATTTTCAAGCCTCAGAAACAAACAAATAAACACTATACCAAAGGCATCACCAGTGGCAACCACAACCATTTCCAGACAGTCATTTCTTCATTTGTTTTACTATGCATAGAAGTATTTTATTCAAAGGACAACAATAAATCACTAAGTTAGGCAATGTAGTACCAACGTCACACACCCTGGGCATGGTGAGAAATACAGAACTCACAACAAGACGCCTTCAGCTGCTGGAGGCATCTTCTAATGTGCTGTTTAATGTTACCTATGTTTAATATAAGACAATACAAGGGTTACTGAAGTTTTTCTAATATTTTTTCCAACTCTTCCTAAAAGTCTCAAGTTTTCATTTGAGGAACACACACATATATTTTCATTTGGCTTTAAGGAGTTATTACAGTAATGTTTCCCAAGTTGTGATCCCAATCTCAACAGCTTCGGGCACACAAAAAAGAGAAAAACACAACTCTCGGGGCACTCTCCAGGCCAACTGCAGAAGTCAGCTTTCCCATCTTTGAGACAGTTTCTGACACTTGTACCTAAAGAAGAGGTATTCACTGTGGCTCACAGTTTCAGGGGATTTGGTCCTTGGTAGGTAGACTCCCAGGCAGAAACGATGTGGTGAAAGGACACTGAGAGGAGAACTGCTCATATCACAATGGTCAGGACAAAGAGAGAGAAAGGCGCAGCTGGGGACAAGACTAGACCCTTCCAGATCATTCTTCCACTCACAACTCTTTTATTAACCAGGACTCATCTCCTATACACACATTCAGCTATGAATTCATAAGTGTTTCAGCATAGCACCCTTTCATCCAATCACATTGCAAAAGCTCTGCCTCTGAACATGACATTCCAGGTAACATTTTCAATCCATAACACCCTGAAAGAGAAATCTTGAGTCAGACAACAGTCTGCTTTACCGGGCTACCAGGTGATTCTGAAGACTGATGACTGAGAATCACTGAGTTAGAGCAAAAACTGTAGTCATGAAGATATTGGTTTAAAGTACTTTGTGTTTCTTAGTTTCCCTATTAAATGTTTTTAAAAGCAATACGACCTGCCTCAAAGGGTTGCTTTCAAGGAAAACAAAATGAAATAATGTACGGCAAATACTTTCTAAAGTGCCCAGCAGCATTCAGCTTGGAGAAAGGAACGGTTACATAATATATCAATCCATTCCTTAGGGGAGAGTGGAAACCTTGATTTGAGAGGAAAACAAATCTTCTCTTTTTCCTATAAGGATCATTCTTGAGTGGTCCACCCCAGACCTCTGATATATCATGGATTCTTCTCAGACGTGCCCTCAGAATTTTTTTCAGTGTGTGAAAATGGTCTCTGCTGCTCAAGCACATATCCTTTGTCTACAGTGAATGTCAGAACACTTTGCTGAATGGATCCTGTCATTAATAAAAGCAAAGCTACAACATGTGATGAAGGTAAAAGGCAGTGCACCTTTGCCCAGAAAGCTCTCAGATAGATGCAACTGGGTAAATTCTGACCTCTGGAGTGCACAGGACTGCCATGAGGGCTGCGACCAGTGAGGCAGAGTGACACAAGTGGCAGAGCAAGCAGACAGCATGGTGATGAGGTTTTGCAGGTGTCACGGGCGGTGCACACTCCATCACTCCCCACTGAACTGTTCCTACCCTTCCTTCCTCCTCTGCCCATATAGAATCTGATGGGTAGAGTCACTAAGCAAACATTAGACCAAGTATTTAGAGATAATGAAATTAATGTTCAAACTTGAGCTACTCCCCAGACTGCCCACACCAGACTCCACACCACAGGCCCCTCCACCTCTCTCACGGTCACTGGAACGCTGTTAGGGACACAGTGTCATTACGGCTGCATTGGGGTGGTGATTGTGTTGAAATTATTGCTGAATTGCTTAGTTTTATTTTGAGCTGTTCAATTCTTTCAAGTACACCAATAAAATTTCTAATATCCCAAGGTGTGCGGAGAACACAGAAAGGATGATAAGCACCAGGCTATGTTTTAATGATAAGTTTCTACTCAGTTATTCTGCCCCTGTGCCTCGTCTTTAGAAACCACATTGCAAAGCTGCAGCCTCCTTTGATCCTGTCTTCCACTAAAATGAGTTTCTCTAGCACGGGTTTAAAAGTCATATTTGTATTCTACCTTGAATGCTTACAGTGACCCAAAGACTCATTTCCTGGCTTCCCCTTCGGAATTCATGCCCTGTGGCTTCTGTTTCCTGCTTGCCCAGTCCAAATTCTTAATTGGCCTTATCTCTCCCTCATCACCTCTGGCCCTGCTGGTAACCAGTCCCTAAGGAAAGCTCACAATCATAATAGAGCAGGGAAGGGAGCAGAGACCTCTTTCCTCCCATTAGCTGGAATAACCTTGGGACTGCAGGACTGCACACTAGGAATCAATTGAACCCATACAGCTTAGCACTTTTGCAGCTTTTCAACCCCCTACCTGCTTTTCCAATATCATCTTATCAGTTCCCTTCTGATCCAATCCATTACATGAACTGAAGTATACTTCATTTATTAGCTGCTCTTTTAAAATTCTGTTAAGACTTGGGGAACGGAAAAAGGCAGAAAGATAAATGCTCAAAAATGGAAATTTTGGTCATTTTGGGAAAGGGGTGTTGAAGTCTGGGTACTTGAGTTTCATTATATACTTCACAGTAAAATTAATAGTATTTCTAGGTTTTATTCATTCCTTTGAAATACACATCCAGGCTGGCACATCCCGCCTCTTATTCTTAGTAAACTCACATTTAAGACTGATTGATCCTCTTATCTTTCACTAAGACTTCTTGGCCTTTGAAGAGCATTTCCTGTGTCATTAAGATTTCATTTCCAGTTCTTGAAACAGACAACAAATACCACTTTTCTACTTTCATGGGACAGTTGGGCCCTTGTCATTAGCAAACACTTCGTCTTTCTGAACTGACATTTTGTTCAAGAGGATATCAAAACGATTAATTATGCTGCAACTTTGTGCTGTAGAGCCTGGGCCTTGGCAGAGCAGTTTCCATGTTATGAACTTTGCAAACTGGATCCAGGTGTGCTCAAGTCAAAGCAGTCACTACGATACTACACAATTAGAGTAGCCAAGGTGTCTAGGACATTTTTGTGCCTTTACCAAAAATAAAAAAATTATCTGTATAAATGAGAGCAATAAAGACAAAGTGAGATGCATGGTTTTTCTTTTTTCCAATTAATTCTCATCAACCTAAAGAAAAGATAGGAGAGTGAATGAATTCTATTCTCAGAAGTAGTGGGTTTTCTGTACTGCAACTATTTGGATTGAAAATAAAACAAAACAAATCACACACAATGCCAATGGTAAGAACTTCCTCTGAAGTAACACACTGGGGCCACTTTGTCTTAAATTATTTGCCATGATTTTGAAATCCACCTCACTCATCATCATTGGGGATTTGAGAAATGCTAAGTCTTCTAATTCTTGATGCAGAAAACATACAATAGTTTTTATGCTATGGTTAATCTCATAACGTATGTGTTGAAAAGCATTTTTGACACTTCCAAAAAGTTAATCTCAAAATTCTACTTCCTCTGCCAGTGCATTATCAGAAGCCCTCAAGCATTTGGCAACAAAGCACCAGCTGCATTTGAATTACCAGCCTGCTGACCCTCCTCGTATTTCTTAAAAGAAGCCTTCTGTATCTTAATCATAACTTCATGTCACCATTCAAAAGATTACCATAGTCCAGATTTTCTTCATAATCCTCTAACACAAAGTCAGGGTCACAAAACTAAGCTGGGCATACAGAGGACAAAGATCCCCCTCTGTGCGCTACCCAGGCTAATCAAGGTTTCAGTCATCTTAGGCAACTTTCTTGGCAAAACCAGCCAGATTTGTCATTTCTTTATCTATCATGACCTCAACATGGCACAGACCAGGGTGTCATGAGTTGTTTTTCTTACAATCCATGTATTTTTCTTTTTTCATCTTATGTTCAAAGTAGCCTCTTATTAAATGACTAGCAGCCTCCACATGATAATAAGTGATAGCATTCCAAAAGAAGAAAGACAGACAAGGAGAGAGAGTCTACTCTATGATCTGAAAATAGAACAGCTAGACATTGTAAATGTTAAATTCAGTCCAAAAGAAATATACAAAGTTCCTCCAAGTTATGGTACTTTTCCTCCACAAACTTCTGTTTCTGGTGGGATTTTCTTTAATTAAGTATTACTTTCGTTTTCAACAATTATTACTTCATCCAAGCAGGAAAAGATAAAACCTAGAACTTTCAGATGTGAACTTTTTTTTGATTCACTTATCATTATGCTCTTAAGTTATTTTCTGCTATTCATATTCTGGACAATTTCTGCAGAAAACCACAGCAATGTAACTGGTCTAAGAAGGTAAACTAAAAAATGTAATCTGTGGTTAAATTCATTCATAGTCTCAATCTAACCACAGGATAAGAGAAAAAGGTGGCTTTGGGTTATGCAATAAGTTAGAGTACAAAGACAGGTCACTGTGGGAACTTTTAAGTGTTCAAAGCTGCGTCTTTGGAATCACTAACCAATCTATGTATGGCTTCTTTCTCCAAACAGTTTCAATTTATACCCACAACTGGCCACTTATAATATAACCATTTTTTTAGAGTGAGACCTGTTAAAGGTTTTAAAGTGTTACTTTGAAACTCATTACAACACGGGAGCTTGTTCAGGGAGTAGCAGCTCGAGGCCGTTTCTATTGGTTTCTGCTTATGGACCAAGGAAAACAGTGATGTTCACTGTCGGCTAAAACAACATACTTTGGTTGGGTGCCTGCAAGTTTGCACCTATTTAATTAAGATTCATCTACAATATCCTAACTCCTATTAATGTGATTTTTCTTGCTTTTGAAAAAAAATGATTTCAGAAATAAAACAAAGAATCTATAGTCTTTGGGATATGAAGTGTTGTCCTCATTAATAATTCATCAACAAAGCAAATGAGATTGTTTTAAAAAGGAAGCTTTATTTTTCTAGCATACATTCACTTGGCTTTATAGAATGAGATCTTGTTACCTTTGAGGAACTGTTCAGGGACAATAGTTTTTCATGAGTTCTAGGAGAAAGATAACATCGTTATTCTTTTCTCTTATTATCTCAAGATATACGTGGAATATTTTACTTGAACATTTTTTCCCATAAGATTCCTTTCTCTGTTCTTTCTTTATTAAGAAACCTTCTATTGTGCACATAGAAAAAAGTGTTTACCAGAGTTTCACAGTTAGCATTCAGACCCTCTGATCACAGAACATCACAATTAGTAATATTTCATTCTGCATGATTTGGATTTGTATGTAGTACAATTATTTCTACACACTTTATTTCCTTAGTCTCTTATGTACACTATCCATCCAAAAATCACTTATGGATTAATTAATAGATTAATGAGTCATATGTGTCATACAGTCCATCAAAAATTATTTTGATTTTTTATAGGATATCGATATTTTGTGCTGTCACTGTTTCTTTACAAGGAGCCTTTAATTTACCCAAATGTCTATTTGCTAAAGGAATTTTTAATAAAGTTATAGGAGAAAATATAGACAGGATTTAAATTGTAGTTCATCCATTTACTAGCTTTGTGATTTTGGAAGAAAAAGTAGGACTAATTATACTCACATGGCAAGGTTGTTTTTAGAGCCAGAAATAATGTATTTGAAATGCTTGTCACATGGCATTCTGTATGTTGAGGTTAGTATTGCTTTTTCACTAGAAAAAGTCTAAGAAACCCTAAGCACCTGCCACACTCCCCAACTCCTGAATAAAGCATCTGTTGTCCTTAAGCATAATCCATAATTTCTAAGACCTCATCATCCTTCCTAGTTGCCTCACCCAAAGTTCAGCACCTGAATCAAAATCAGGCTTCTCATGGCTGGTCAGCAGCCTGTGACATTACCTAATATGATAAGTACCCATAAGAGCAAGATTTAATAAGTAGTGGCATTTAATACATCTATCAGATCATAGAGACTCTGAGTGAAAGACCTACAGAGGAGACAAGATGTTGAGCAGATCAGGTGTAAAAAAATTTGTAGACGATAAGATGACATGCCGAAGTCTACAGAGTCCCAACAAAAAAGGATTATAAATAGGATAGAGGCAGATAGTTGCAGTAGCAGGCAAGATCAATAACACTTGAGAATGAGAGACCATTCAAAAAACTCAAGCCGAGGAACTGCCTGTTCTTAGAGTTCCTATTCTTTCTCCAAGAACATCAGCACTCTGAGATGTCCAGCTATGAGCAGTTAATTATCTGTGACTACCCCATTATATGTATCCCTCTTAATAAATTCCTCCATGAGATTTTTTTTCCATTCCTTGTGACCAAGCTGAGCATAGCCCTATAATAACGGAGAGTGGAAGACAGGAAATTAGAGGGTAGCAGTTGTCTGCAGTAAAGGATTGCAGCTCTTGAGCAGCTTTTTATTCTTTCCCTTTGTACCTCCATTCTTTCATCTCCACCACCCCATCAACTTTAGACTTGAAATGCACCTTGAAAGTCACATGTACCAACCGACTATAGGGATGTTAGTTACTCAGCTCCTCCTCTTGACCCCTCTTCCTGGCTCCACTTCAGTTTCCTCCTATGGAAATCTCACCTCTCCTCCTTTGGGAAGGATGAGGAAACCAGCTGCCTGTAATTTCTGCTTCCCATAACACTGAAAAACTCTATGAAAGTCTACCTCTCAGCTGGTGTACCTTTTCTCCCATATTCAGCCAAGGAGTAAGCACAAGTTTTTTACTCAGCTAATAGATTTAGGCTTCAAAGACTTTAAGTGATAAAGGGGAAGTTCAGAGGAGAACTCAGCATCTTCCCCCACCACCATTTCCTTTACTCACTCTATCCCAGCCAAATTCCTTCTTCAATACTCCTTGTACATACTTGGCAGGCACTTTTCCCCCTTTGTGTCTCCCTTTTCCCCCACTATGTCACATGCCTCATTCCATTCAGGTCTCTAGTGCCTTTTCTCTTATTCATTTCTCTGGTTCTGTATTTACATTTAGAACTTCTTTTATTATTGTTCTTACCACTTATCATCTCTCAAGATATCTCATACTTTATTAGTTTAGCATCTGCTTTTCCACTGATTTAAAAGCTGCACATGACCAGGACTTTTATTCATTTCTGATAGTGTCCTAGTGCCTGGCTCATTATAGATACTCAGGACATATTCACTTAAAGAACCAAGAATTTCCAACAATTGTGTGCATCCAGCACCGCAGACAGGTTTTGTCTATTAGACATTTGGAGATGGCTGGCTTTTTCTCTTTTCCAAGTCTGGTCTATGAAACTTTTTACAACTTCAAGCCTTTTCATATCATCTTACTATATTCTCTGCTTTCATAAGTTGCTTAAGATGTTTTTTTTTTTTTTTCTTTTTAACCAGCAAAATGTAGTTTATGCACTTTCTAATCAGTGCTTGAATTCCCTGTAAAACAATTCTGGATTCTCTTCCTTTTTCATGTGCAGGTAAAAATTGAGAAACTGGAATCTCGCTTTCTCACAACTCTTCATTTTAGAAAAACTTATCCTTCCAATATACTAGTTCTGCCTTCTGGGGAAAAAGTAAAGCAGCTCAATCCCTACTCATCCATAATTTACATTAGGTTATTATACCATTTCTTCCCTATTCTAGTTTCTAATCCTTTCCTAGCATTTTATATCTCTTCTTCTCCCTCTATTAGAATATTAAAGAGAAGAATAAAAAGCTGAGTAAAATAGTGGAAAAAGAGAAAGACAGAAACAACAGCGGCACAACGGAAACAATATTTGGTGGTTTCCACTCTCTATCTCCATGTATTCTCTATCACAGGAGTCTGAATATGCACTGCAATGATGGATGATACACTGCACCTAGCATATAACATCATGACTTGACAAAATGTGGCCTCATTCATCTAACACACATTTATTAAATGAACAAAATATCCTTTACTTTCTAGAAAATTCAAAATGTCAACATTTTTGTACTAGAATAGACCAAATGTTTGGTAAAAAGGAGTAAGAGAGATAAATAAAAAGTAATTTGAGCATTGTAAGTGGTGGTTCAGGGCTACAATCCCAGTAGGAGGATCACAAGCTGGAGTTAGCCTGGGCTACATAGTGAATTCCAGGCCAGTCAGTACTAGAATGAAACCCTGTCTCAAAAAAAAAAAAAAAAAAAGTAGTAATCTGATTTAAGAGTAAACAGAATAAGGCAGTATACCAGGCATTTGAGAACAGGAAAACATAGTCCTACATAGATCTGTGAGAACAGAGTCTGAAGTGAAATAAGAATAGATTTTATATTCTAAAACTTATTTACCTGTTTTCTTTTTTTTAAGTAGTTGGTACTTAAATAATCCTTACTGCTGCAATGAAGTCATTTGACTACACTAAAGAAAACCAGCCTGAGAGCACAGAGCTGCTCAGACAGTTTGCTACTTGGAAGGGAAAAAGAAAGCGAAAAGGTCCACGTTCCTAAGGCCACGGCCAGGGGAGGACAGCAGTGGGATGTGAGCACCCAGCCAAGCTCACGAGCACATCTCCCCCTTCCTTGCAGAATCTGATTCTGGCTTTCCATCCTCCTGGCATCTGCTGCACGACGTCTCTTCCCTGGTGGGGCCATGCTGCCATGCTGCCCATCAGACACAGGTCATTTCTGTTTTCACTACTTCGGGTCCTCTCACTTCTTTCAACAAAATCAGACAAATCTAAGTTCTTCCATTCAAATGATTTTTAAAACTAACTGAAATATGTATAAGATCAGCCAGTCCATTTCATGGCATAGTTTTACTAATAACAAAAACACAGAAAGCTGCAATAAACAAAGAAAATATTGCCTAAAACTTGTAATAAAATTTGTTTGCAAAACAATTTGTCTCTCTCAGATATATATTTATTTTCATTTTTTTCTACTTCCATCACTATAGTCTACTTTAGGCTTTTGTCACTTCTAAATTAGACAACTGTCAATTCCAACTTAGCCTCCCGTCTGTTCCTCACTGATAACATCTATATCACTCACTCCATCTCTCAAAATACCAGGCAATTTTTCTAAAATATAAGTGGAGAATGCAAATCCCACTCTGGGAAACCAGGGATGTCGATATTAAACATTTCTGAAAGCTGCTGAATATAGATTTTCACACTTCAGGCTTCAAAAAGAGACAAGTAAATAAGTTATAAAAGAATGAATATAAATTTGTTTAGCTGTCACTTATAATGGACATAGGCAAATAAAGCTGCATTATATTAATATCTTGTGCCTATTATAGGTTGCTACAGTGTCTTGAACACTATCATCTCTATTCTAGTATTTATATTTTTCCCACTGCTATCCTACCATTAATGTTCATACGTAACCCAACAAATCTTAGACAATTCAAGTCAAAAGCTAATTTTTCAACCAAATTCAACTGAGAAAATGAGATAAATCATTACTTTTTATTTTAATTTTACATTTTAATATTGCAGTCTAAGTTATAGGAATAGAACTAGCCATACTTCAAAGATCTAGTGAAGTTAATGCAAGATTTAAATCAGAAGGGTCTGGCACTTCTTGGGTACCACCAAGTTGAGTCAATATGAGAATAAGACCTTCACTGAGGAAATTATGACTTAAGGACCTAGAAATAGACTCTTACTCACAATGTAAGACCTGCTGGATCTGGTTAGGCCCAAAACTCGCTTACTGTCAACAATTCAGGCGAAGCAGGAAATATACTCTCTTTTAGAAATCAGAATGCAGTCTCTATCTCTATGACTTAAATAATTATGACCAGTGCAGCAATTTATTTTTTTATAAAATATGAATGTGAAAAAGAAAATCTGGAAAAGAGCTGAGAGTCTTCCTCTTCTGAAAAACCTCCTCATTGAGACATTGGTATTTGCTGGGCTTTCTCTGGGAAAGTTAGAGATGACAATCATCCCTTCATCTAAGCAGTATGATCTCTCCTCCTCTCACAGGATGACTCCAAAGCCAGAGCCTGATAACCGGGAAGGGCACTGGGGGCCTCTCCCCAGTCAGAGCTGGCTTTACATGACACAACTCAACACCACACTCAGATGGCTCAATCTGATTTTCCCTCCTGAGAAACTGAAATTAGCTAGCCTCTGGTGATGATTAAACTAAAAGAACATAGGTAGGTGTGAGCTTTTTATACACGTATTCATAAGAAAATCAAACAAACAAAAAAACTGCACAGAAAATAAAGAAGCTAATGTCGAATATGCACTAGTGAGACCCAGAAAGATAGGGCATCTCTCAGTGTCAGACTTACTCTCATTCTAGATTCTGGCTCTGGTTATACTAAGGTCCATTTTTGCCCATTTTTGCTCCATTTTTGCCCTTATATTCATCCAGTGCATGATTCTTTGCAGCTTGAGCTACGTTGAGTGGGTTTTATCCAACTGCCACTGAACAATCCCTCTGTGAAAAATAGGCTATCTAGTGTAGGTGAATTTTTTTGCGATCCTATAAGGGAAAGTTAAATCAATTGAAAGCATAAATAAAGGTAGTCTCAAATTCTACATTCAGTATGTGTTATTGGTGACCTCAGCGACAATGGTAAATCCTCTTGCCTGTGTGCTGTGTATCTCTAGGGTGTTCATTTCAAGTCCTCAGCTTTAGCTGTTTGTACACTGATGAAAACCATCAAATTACTCTATAGAGGCAGAGAAAATGAAAAACGGCTATCAGGACCATATTTTCAAAACATGATCTCAGACATACTTGTGGGTACATACTTGCTAGAGTGATCCTTCTAAAGCCCCGAGCCATTCATACCATTCCTACCTCTAATCCTCTTATAGTGTTCTATTTCTTTTAATAGAAAATGCAAACTTATAGATGCTTTATGCCTATCTATATTTCTGATCCCATACCCAGCTCAGTGCTTCAGGTATACCTTCTTAGCACTCCTCCACCTCTTTTGACACAGCACCCATGACTCTAGCAGAAAATGAACATTTACCTACAATCTAAAAGCATTTCTCAAACTGCTTTTATAAGTACAAGACGTATGTGAAATCTTCATGTGTGTTTGTATGAATTTGTACAGCTTATCTAATAACATACATGTATTTGTTTTAAGATATATTTCTCTAGAATTGAAATTTCAAGATTGTCTCATTTATTTCTCCAGGCTTAGTATCTGTCAGAGTGATTAACACAGATTAATCATTCAACAAATATTTGTCAAACAAATAACAAACCCTTGTTAATGAATAAAGTCAGGTCTACTGAATGGCCTATTAACCAGCTGGCACATAGACCCCTAACAACAGTCTGAGAAAGAAGGGTTGACAGTTTGGCACCTCCTGACTTCCTCCGACATACTTTTTGTCTGTTTTGCTGCCTTCCCTACAGGATGGGAAACTCGCTGAGGTTGTGACCCTTATGGTGCTTCCATCAGTAGCTCTAGCACCTGGCCTGTCAGAGGTCTGGATAAACATGGTCTTGAATGAACAAATAAGTGAATGGGTCACCTGGCATTGCCTGGCTGCCACCAACACAGGCTTTATCCACTCAGTGTGGAAAATGGTGTCATGAAGAAATGAAAACCTGGGATATTCTTTTGTCTGGAACATCATCTGCTGACCTCTCCTTGCGAAAATCTGAATAGATGATGAAATTATGTACAGAATAACTCAAAGGCAGAAACATCACTTCTTAAGCTATTTTCAGCAAAAGTTACTCTACACTACTATTTCTTCTACCTTCGTTAGGGAGCTTACAACTAAGTAATAAAATACTAAATAAGGGCCGGGGAGTTAGCTCAGTGGTTCCGGTGCCTGTCTTGCAAGCGCAAGGACCCGGATTCGATTCCCTGGTAACCACATAACAATACTGGGTGTGGAGACTCACACCCGGCAGCAACCAGTACCACATACCACAGTGACGGGCGTGGTGGCTCACGCCTGTAATTCCAGCACTCGGGAGGCAGAGGCAGGAGGATTGTGATGTGAGTTCGAGGCTGAACTCAGGGCCAGCCTGAACCACAAGGCGAGACCCTGTCTCAAAAAACCTAAAAAGAAAAAAAAATAAAATAAAATACTAAATAAAAGGAGACTGATGGATTTAGAGGGCAAAAGCACATCCTTCCATAATCTTTTCTTCAACCACATACTCTATTACCAGTCACCAATTCCAGAATCTATACTCAGCCATAGTTATCATAAAGTGGGTTCAAATTCATGTTTTAAGCAAGCTAAGTATTTTAATATGATGGAAAATTCATCACTGATGAATTAGCCTGGCATCCCAAGCATTTATCTTTTGCTTTAGAAATACCAAAGGGAGAGAATCAGCAGTTGATGCAGCGCAGGTCATGAGTACACAGAATAAACAGTGAACCTCCAAGGTAGCTTGTACCAGACTCCACAGTAGGAAACCCTTCCAGCAGTACTGTGTCCTTTATAATCTATAACACTTTGGGGAATCTGGAAATTGTTTTTGCCACAAAAGCATAGAAGGGAAAAAGGGGGAAAATGCCAGATCCTCTTAAAGCAAGCACAAACTGTCATTCTCTCATCCAGCCAAACAATAAGATTAGCTCTTTTATCATTAATTTTTTCACTCTCCCTGCCTACTTTGTAAACACAGCATGGCTGACTTTGCTCCTTATCAGCGACAGACTGAATCTGCTTTTGTTGAAGCACAGTCAATCAGCAGGCTTTCTGTGCATACTCTCAGTGATCTACCCAACTGAAAAAAGACGGACTTTTAATTTCCCTATAACATGAAGAACACACACAGACACACACACAAACACACACACACACACACACACACACACACACACACACACGTACTCTACACAATACACACACTAAATGAAAAACAAAAGGGACTCTTCTGTACATTACAACCTACAGTTCATTTACTGTGCCAAAAAAGAATGAGATTAAAAACCAATGAAGGTCAAAGCTATTAACATTTGGATCAGAGGGCATTTTGCCTGTTAGGATCTAGTTAGAGTGGGCCTTTGTAATTGCCCAGTGTGTTTCCAACATGTCATGTAAACACCAACATTAGCTGCTGTCTGGGTGGTCTCAGACCGCACATAGACAGCTTTATCTTTGATTAGCAGCAAAAGCACATAATTCTTTATACTGTATTCCAATTTGAACGGTCAGTGAACCTCTTCATCCCTGCTGGTACCACTTGATTATGACATGTCCAATGGACTCTACTTTCATTTCCCCCTAGAGCCCTTCTCCTGTTCATTTTATAAAGTATATGATTGACAGCTTCCTTGAAAACGTGGCAACTTTGTGGCCCAGCATGTTAGACTTCACAGAGAATGCCCTCGATCATCAGGAAAGGAGATTGGAGTGTTAGTTCAGATGGTAAATGTTTTGATTAAAGTATTATCAATGCACCGTGAAACAGCTTCTTTTTCAAACTCTGGCAGCAATATCTTTCCTTCACTCTTATGTTTCTTCCAAATTGTAGCTGAATCTTGCAAGCATTTCCTAGACAAAATACACTCACAGTGCCCATTTACAAGCAAATAATGCATGAGGAAGCTCTGAGTACCTTCAGATGCATGCCCACACCCTTCAAAACTAGACAAGCAATATCAATACTTCCACTGATATTGCTCCATGTAAAGCAAGCTCTTTCCCTTACATGACCACACTGGCTACTGACACAAATATCAGCCTTCAAATGTCAAGTTCCCCTAAAGCCTTTTCTAATCTCACCAAACATAAGGGGTCTTCCAGTGTTACAAGTACTCATAACACTTCTAGGCCTTTTGCGTAGACTGATGTAGACTGCTTTTGTTTCATATTTACTTTATAGTGTCTTACATTGCACTTATTTGTGAATTTAGATCTGTCCTGTAGAGTTTGCGCTTATTCAGCAAAAACTGTGTCATCTGTTATTTATCATCGTCATCATTAATCATCAAAGAACTGAATTGCTGAGTGAATGACTCTTTAGAAGATTAGAGACCATTTCAAAAAGAATATAGTTCCTTTACTCTTAATGGCACTGAAGTTATTTAAGTTAGGCAACATAGATATATGTATTAGTGAATTGTATGCCAAGCAAATAAAATTTCTGTTGTCTGTTCACCATTTAGGTTATTCTTAAAATTAAATATTAAGTGTTCCATTGTTTTGATTACTTGCTGTGACTAGGTGGTTTAATCACAATGTAAGAAGAACTACAAGTAAAGGTAGTTTCAAAAATAGGATTGTCTTTTAGCCTCTGGTGATTTGAAACACCAGCATAAGGTACTGAAGTTCCATTTCTTCCTTTGTCTTCTGCCAGGACTGTCTTCTCAAGATCTAAAATTACTTACAAGATCTCAATCGTTGTGTCTTCGTGATGGATCACTGCTTTCCTGACTTCACCTACAGCTGTAAAGACTCTGACACTGGTTGCTGAGTCTTTCTGCAACTAGGGACATCATCTGTTGGTTTTTCCTCTCTTCCAAATTTTAGGATTTTTGTTAAATGAGTTCCTTTTTTTTTTTAAATGGACAAGCTCTCACTGTGCAATTCTGGCTGGCCTCAAACTCACTGTTGTAGCCTGGGATGGCCTCAAATTCTCCAAGATAGGCATGGCGTGGCACCACTTGCGCTAACTCTCTATCCCTCAGTCAGCCTCTGTGATCTTCCTGTCTCAGCCCCCAAGTGCTAGGATTACAGATGTGTACCACCACACTAGGTTTATAAACTGAGTTTCCTAAAGTGGCCATACATTAAAGGAAGAAAGTGAGGAAAGTAAAAAAAAAAAGAAAAGAAAAAATAGGATTGTGGCTTTACCACTGGAATCTATGGAACACCATAGATCCTCAAACCAGAGCAATATAAGGTCCTATATTCCTGATCCAATCCAAATTTGGGGATGCTAAAGTTAGTTTCTCCACTTCGATTTATGAGGGGTTTTTTTTCCCCTAATCTAATCATTTATGAGTTAAGTGATAGCATACATACATCTGCTCACATTACAGTGTGAGAGAAGGGCATATCTTTAAGAACAGACTGGGAAAGAAACCAAAAAAGGAAAAGACATCTCTACTGCACGTATTTCTAAATATTTCCACTGCACACAAGAAAGTTTATGTACATTATGTATTATTATTATTCCAATAGATATTTATTGGGTTCTAAAATATGTTGTGATGGGGTAAAGGGGACAAACAGGATCTCCCTCTCCCTTCCTTCCCCTTCTCACCCCACGCTCTGTCCTGATCCCTCCTGCCAGAGATTTGTGTGTTGTTAGTCATCAACAAGGACCAGCTTTGGCTCACTTGTTTTACTCTATTGCACTTTTATTTCCTTTTCATCTCTTTTTGGCTTATTCTCTCATAATTTTTCTC